>CM046442.1:85418511-85725321 GCA_025506515.1 Flaveria trinervia
TCAAATATTCATCACCTACAAAGAAAATCCCAACGAACCCCTGCTCAGGCTATTGAGTCTGTGCAGGCCCCCAAATACTCAACCATACAGGAAGAAGTGGACTCCAGACTCCCACTTCTCCTGAGGAGCAAACCACTCCCATCACTTTACCTATCAGGGCTGAGGTTCCTCAAGCTCAACCTGATGAGCTCATTAGCCCAACACCGTAAGCTTTCGCTCTGAGTCTCAACACTCAAGTGTGCCAACCTTCAGGGGACAGCTACCATCCCCAGCCTTTGGATCTGAACCAACCAATTCCCAACCTATCCTTTTACACTATTGAGACTTAGGATTCAGTGAGTACCATGAGTCTCTCTTCTCCTCCCCTCCCCTACTCAAAGAGAGATGAGTACCTCTGACTCTCCTCAGTCTATCCCTCATCAGTCACCTATTACTGAGGTGGACACATCTGAACCTGTTCAGGATGTCCATATGGAAGAGGCTCTCACTTTTGAAAGTGATTAGATCATTAAGACCTCAACCATGGCAACTCAGCCCATTGGCATCTTAATTGAGGTTGCCAGTGAGCAGAGGAAAACCAGCAGCCAAGAAACTCAAGCTGGTGGTGAGAGAGAGACTTTGGTCCAATCCTCTCATCCCCCAGTGATTCTTCTGATGAAGATGAGGGGAATTTGAGACTAAAGTACAAAAATTGTCACAAACATGCACCTATCTAGTCTCTAAGGTTAGTCACTTGGAATCTCAGGTGACTACCTTACAAACAGGGTCAATGATCAGCAACTCCAGATTTCATATCTGCAGGAAAAACTAGCTGGAGACCTTTAAGGAGAGCTCAACCAGGAACACAAGAACCTGTGGAAGTGACTGATTTATCCTCCAGCTCACCTATGCAAGTGGGTGATGCTACCAAAAAGGGGAGAAATTATCACAACCACAGAACCTGGAGTTCCTCAAAGAGAATGGACATAGAGGACTCACCATCCTCACTTGCTGTTGTGCATTCTCAGCAACTTCCTCAAGTTCACATTAATGTGGAGTCTATAGACTCTCTCATCAGGAGTCTCTTTGAGGAAGGTATACCAAGGGCTGTCTCATCTCCACCACATGGAACTGGCAACTACATCATCAGATGGAGGTATGATGATGACAGAAGAGCCCTCATACTTCACAGAGTTCAAGGCCAACAAAGTCTTTCATTTCCAAAGCCTGAGCTTCTATGAAGGACTGGATTCAGTCACATGCCCACTTGTCAATCCAAGCAAATCTAGACAAGCTGACAGGCTGGCTCAAAGAATCCAAGACAGGATCCTTGCAGAGTTCTCTCTAAGAGAAGACTTAGGCAACAGGCAATGTCATCGGTCACTAGATGTTGAGTGGACCCTAAGATTAGTTTCATAGGGGAACCTTGGCTGAAGGCCCAGTGGCAGAACCTGAGACCCTTGTCTCACCATCAACAACTGCTGCAGAGGTCCAAACTCCATCTGAGACACCTGCTGGTGAAGGTGTTTCTCAGCCTCTCTCTGGCCAGAGCATGGAAGCTACACCAAGCAATGAAGGCCAAGCCTCATCCACCCTGAGTCACAAAGGTCTGTTGGTGACAAAGGGAAAAGGATAATGACTCCTGAGGAAATTGAGGAGGAAGAGAGAGAGAGGAAAGGAGGCTAAGGGGAGAAAGTTCTTCTGGGTCATCAAAATTCATGCAAGCTGCAATCATGGCTGCCCCCAGACCAAATACTCAAAATGATGAACAAAGGCAGTGAGGATTAATTATTACAGACCGGAACTATGATGTTATGAAATCATCTCCCCCTCCCCTTAGAAGAGTTGAATGAACTGGCTGACATGGAAGTGTCAAGAGAATAAAGGAGAAAGAGGATGCAAGGTTACTTCTCCAATTCAAAGAGGAGAGGAGACAAAAAAGACTTCACAAGCATACTCCCACTCTCTCTCTAGTTCAAGAAAGTCCTGCACAGGAAGATGTGGCTCCACAAGAACCTCAGGTAGATAAAGAAGAGGATAGAATCAAATGATAAACTACCTGAGTGCCACAGGCTTCTATCAGGCAAATACACTTCTTCCCCTGTCCTATGACTTCATTGAGTTCGAGTACTTAAAGCAACTTGAGCTTGAGCTAGTCAAAAAAGGAAAACAACCAAAAGGAAGCTAAGGGAAGAAGCTGCAAAGTCAAGAGCCATCATTCAAAAGAATGCAAAGAAGTCTGCTGATAGACAAAGAATGATGAGCTTCTTGAAGTCATATGGATTCTCCGGAAGGAGACTTGGTCCCATGTCTCTATCTACAATGGATGAGCATATAAGGGTTCAAGCAGAAGATTAAAAGTGGTGAACTCATTGACTTGCACTCTCTTCCAAGTCAAGTCCCACCTGAAGTGGAGGTCAAGTTTGAACAACCAGAGACACCTGAACCAGAACCTCCAGCTGAGCCTCAGCAAACTTGATCTTCTGATCCAAGACAAGGTCAAACTCCCTCTCCTTCTGAACCTGTGAGGGAGGAACACCCAACTGAGAAAGACACTGATGATCAACATGGTGCTGCAGACCAGTCTTCTCAGTTAAAGACATTAAAGAGGAAGAAGAAAATGGCTTCTAAACCAAAGCTAAAAAGAAGAAGCCAAAGTCATCTACCTCTACACCCCAGGCTGAATCAGATCAACCTGAGGAAGTGCATGATGAGGCAGCCCAATCAACTCCTATGCAGTGGCTCCTCTAGCAACTGAGACACCATCTTATCCTGGACTTACTCTCTAACCAATCCAGAAAGATGGAATGTTATCAGAGATCAAGGTGTTGAAAATGTCTACTCATGGCAAGACATAATCAACTTACCTCTGCATGATCTCTTTGAAATGAGAAGATACTATGAGAGTCTTGATGATCCTGACCATCAAATGAAGAAAGGGATGGTCTTGATTATTCTGAAGACTACAACATTTAAAGATCTTCTAAGTGTTTTGGTAGCATCAGCCTAGGGGAGTTTGTAAGGATTCCTGAAGTCTGATGCAACCCAAACTGCCTAAGTGTTTCAGCACATGCACTAAGTACTGAAGTGAAGAATGCTTCGGAAGAATTACACAAAGCATTAGAAAATACTCTAAGTGTAATATCTTCCGAAGCCAAGACCAATATCTTCCGAAGCCAAACATGACGTCTTCCGAAGCTTCAAGAGACAAGTCTTCCGAAGCTTCACTCTATGAAGACAGATTTCTTCCGAAGACTTTAGTACACATGCTTTATCTGATGTACTGTTCCATAAACCACCTTTTCCGCTGCGTCGCTGATAAGTCACCACTTACAAGAGTTGGTGAAAAGGTCCATGCTTTTGGTAACTGTACATTGAGGTCTTGAGTCTGAAACTTTCCACTTTATGTACTTTATCCTTTTTGTAATGTATAAGGTGTGAGCTATGGCATGTCATAGTCACAAGGTCAAAAGGCAGATATGCCTTTTGATTCTACAATTGATTTTGTTAGTGTCTAGTCATGTATCCACTGGCTTTCATAGTATAGCCGGCTGTAGTTGTAGTATAAGTATTCCAGTTCTTGTATCTTTCTTATGCTTTGTAACACTTGTAAAAGAACTTGAGAAGCAATATACTGCTTCCCTTGAAAACTATACTCTCTTGTTCTGTCTCTTGCTTTACTTGTGTTCTTTGTATCACCTTTGGGTTACCTAGTTCACTGTTTATTAAATTTTAGTTATCTTCTCATTGTGTTATTGTGTTGTAATTGTGTTCAGCCCTGAACGATCCTGCACCATGCCTATCACAACATCAAAACTCCCTAGTGTAACAGGCATGAGATCTATAGCGAAAGTATGGCCAACAAGTTCTATCTTACAATCTTTAAGGATATGCGTTACATGGATTGTTTACCGTCGGCTAATTCCACAGTGTATTTAGATTCTAAAGCAGAGGGTATATCACTTAAAAGACTACATAATTTAAGGACACAAAACTCCTATCGGCTCCAGTATCAAATAGTACCGTAGCAAAACAACCATTAACAGGGAATCTACCAGTAACATTTGGGATCATTTAGAGCCTCACCTGAGCCAATGAAGAAGGCTCTCCCTTTGGCTCCATCTTTATTGCCGCCATTTCCAGTGCCATTCCACCATTGTTGTTATTATAACCATTGTTGTTGTTGTTACCATGGTTGTTGGTGTTGTTGTTGTTGTTGTTGCCATTTCCGTTCCTCCTTAGTTATGGGCAGTTTCGCTTGTAATGCCCTTCTTTCCCACATTCAAAGAACCATTGAGTTTCTTGAGGTTGTTGTGGCCTCCTCATCAGTTCACCAACATCCTCGCAGCGTGTCCAATTTTTCCACAACGTTGACACTTGAAGCTATCCACCTTTCCCACATGATGGTAATTACACCGAGTACACTACGGATGTCTCCCACCATAACCACTGGGTCCTTGATTATTTGTAGGCGTCTGGTTTGGAGTTACGGTATTTGTCAAACCTCCGTTGCTGCTGAACCGGCTGTTGCTGCTGCTGAGATTGAGGTTGACCACTGGAAGATGATGTTGCTTTGGTTGTTGGCATTGTCCCACTTTCTTTGTTGTCGGGCATGCTTGCCACACGCCCGTTTAGGTAGACGTCCTTGCTCCACGGCTTGGTCAGTTAGCTTGTGTGCTAGCTGGATGGCTTGTTGAATTGTGGCTGGGTTGGAAGCAGTTCCCATACTTTGGATTTCGGGTACCAATCCTCGTATAATGCTCTATCCTTTTATATGCACCTCGTTCACCATTCCAGGGCAGAAAGTTGCTAATTCATGGGTTCTGGTGGTGTAAGCCTCAATTTCCGAGCCCTGCATTTTCAGTTGCCAAACTCCATTTCTAACTTCTGTACTTCGCTGCGAGGACGGTACTCCTCGGTCATCATTGCTTTGAACTCATCCCATGGAAGTCCATTCGCCATCGCTTGTCCAAGCATCTGGACTTGCGCGTTCCACCAAGACAGAGCACACACCCTCCAAAGTCCCGGTGGCATACTTTACTTGATCCGCGGTGGACAGTTACATTTGGAGAAAACGGACTCAGTCTTCTCGAACCAGCGTACAAGCCCTACATCACCCTCTGTACCGCTGTAGGTGTGGTGGTTTACAGTCCTGAAGGACTTGTATGTACACACTGGTGGTCCTGTTTTAACACAACACACATTAATCAGACATCCCCTACACTTATAAAGGATATCAGATTTGTCTTTCTGTCATGGTTTACCTGCTGGCTGACCCGCGTGGGCAGCAGCCACTGCCGCCTGAAGATGCTCATTAATTAGAGCATCCATTCTGCGGGAGTCATGTTAATAGCACCACCCCCCTGTTCTCCGGTGTCACGTCCACGTCCGCGTCCACAACCACGTCCACGTCCACGGGCGTCCATTCTTTTCACTTTACATTCCAAATCAATAATGAGTAACATCAAACATATTTAACTCATTGAAGCATAGTAAACAGTAAACAAAGAAATAACGATTCATCACAACACAACATTCATAACGAAAATAATAACCAAGTAAATAAATTGCAATGAGTCACAATGTATTTAGCAATGTCAAAATTGAAGTTGTCGTTCGTTTGGAGAAACAACCCTTCCCACATAGGTTTCAAAATAAAACACTACGTAGTCTAAGTCATATAAAGAGTCAATCGACAATATCGGCCCATCACTATCATCCTCCATCTCCTCCGTTTCCTCTTCCTCGGGTCCTTCCTCGGGATCCTCCTCATCCCAGGGTCTGCTGCAGGAGCAGGAGCTATAGCAATCTGAAGTGCCGCTAGTTGAGCTTCTAAAATGGCAATCCTATTATCGCTGTGGCGTCCCGCTGTTCACGAGCAGTCACACGTCCTTGGAGTGACATAACACCATCTTGCATATGGTGACAACCGTTCAAGTCTTCCCGTGTTCTTCCTCGAGTTCATCCAAATGGTGTCTCAGGTTGTACACCTCTTGCTGTAGTGTACAGACATCACCCGTGAGTCGCCTTACGCGATGCTGTTCAGTATCCAGTGCAGCCATTAGTGCAGCAATCAGTTTTGCTCGTTGGACTGCGCCGTTCGTGTGAGTGAAGGCATGAGTTGATTGGCATTGTTCCTAGTCCTTGGCTTTAGGACAGGTACGCGCTCCCTAAAAATGATTTGTCAAGAACCTAGGATAAGAACGCCAGTCTCGCGGAGGGTCACGCTTCATCAATGCGAATGGTTGATCCCAGTCAATCTCCTCTCGGGGATAAGCCAGTCGGGCCCAATCGAATCCATCATCAGGTACAGGTCGGGGAGGTGGGGATTCAGATCATGTAGGTGATTCGGGTCGTTTACCCGGAGCTCTCGAAGACGATGCCATGCTGTAGAGAGTGTGACGTGTATGCCAATGAGTATACAGTAGATGAGAATAAGGCACAGGTAACTATTACTGTGTGCGGTTATAGTCTAGTGTGTATGCAACCTAGTTCCCTATAACCAATGGCTCTGATACCAATCTGTCACACCCTCAGAATCCACTTGCGGAGTTTTACCGCGAGGCGTGTGAACAAACCAGGATCACAGTCAATGGTTACTCAGAACGACTCTATATGCCATAATTTAAACAAAATCAACCAAAATACAAACTTAAACAATGCGAAGCGTTTTTTGAAAACAACCCAAGGCAATGAAAGTATAACTATGGCAAAACAGGTGCCAACCCAAAGAGTAAACCATAATTATTAAAATACTAAAATTGTCTTGAAGTTCGTGTCTTAGAATGCAGTGAACCATGCAGTGCTCCTATGGCAAGCAGCTAATGACCTGAGAATAGCATAATAAAAATTTCAACACGACGGTTGGTGATTCAAGAGATATTCAAACATAAACAGTTTAATAATAGCGATATAAAAGTAGTGCATTGCAACAGATAGCTAGTCCGTTAACAGTAAATACTATTTCATAGTGATTTCGCAATTGAAGATGACTGTGTTGCGTTGTTGCCTCCTGCCACGACTTAACAGGTCGTGACAATGTTCATTAGGACAACTTGCACCCGGTTGACCTCGAGTCACACAGGTGGGCTCGTCAGACCCAGTAGTACTACCCAAATTTCCCCGCTAATCATATTAACAATTCGAAAGTGTGAGGACTTTCCATGATATCAACACGATAATAGTGTACACAACTTAAATGCATAAAGCATTCGTGATTTACCAGTATGCTATCTCCCCCCAAGGGAGTAAATAAAAGTGGGGCATGAACTCACCTGATGTATGCAAAGAGTACTTAGGGTTTATTTGAGAAACGAGAGGATAGCCAACCTTCAAAGGTAACCTAGATCATGTGAGTACATAACTACGTGTAAATGAAAGACATGTTGAAACCCTAAGCATACCAAAACCAAGACTCAAGCTTTTCAGAAAAATAGACATGTTTGACCTAGTTGACCCGTTTGACCCGTTGGTGACATTATGAGTTATAATTCAAATAAGCCAATGAGCACATATAACATACATGATTAACATTCAAAGTATCATACACATGCTACATTATCCATACATAAACTTAAATCATAGCCATGCCCATAGCATACAACATACACCAAATCATTACTCACCAAACCCAAACATGATATCCTAGCACTAATCAACACAACATCATACATGATCACCAAAGTCCAAATATCACCCATGATTATCAAGCATGCCATACACCACTAATTTAACACGTTCTATCACACTAGAATTTATCCTTGAACATACTAGCAGGCTCCTATCAACCCAAACATGATCATAACATCATACTTCAATGTTTACCACGAATAAGTTTCCCTATTTGGGAAAGAACATCCCAAAATCTATCAACATCCAAACATACATGAATTCATCATAATATACCATTCAAGCTCATATTAACACCTAAGCATGATCAACCACATCCAACCATCATAACTCATCAATCATATCCAAAAGTTACTATCTTTAGTAATGTATGAACTATTACATGTGTTCTTGAATTCCCAATGATCACACATCAATCTAACATCTAATCATCACCATCAACCATCCATAACATCAATTCATCAATAATTCAACGTTACATGCAAGATAAAGTTAGTATTCTTAGTAAGCTATGAACATCAACCACCAAATCATAAATTTCTTGCAAGATCCATGATTCCTAAATTCATACAACTTATTAATCATCACACATTCATCAAACATCATCATTCATCCATAATCATGCCCAAAATCGAATTAGGTTTGACTAGAATCAAAACCCATGATTAAACCACTAAAAACATGTAATTCATCCATGATTGACGTTACTAACATGTATTCAACATAACTACCATATAACTCATCATACAACATCAATTTCGACCTCATGAAGACCCAATTCCGAAATTAGGTTCGGCCATATGCAAGAAACTCACAAAAACATGAAAAGCTAACCTTTAAACGTGTAATGTAACAAATTGAGACTTGTAATGTGTTGTATGCCTTGAGATCGATCAAATCCAATGTGTTCTTGCTTAATCTTGATCAAAATCGCAGGTTTGAGAGGTGAAGAGGTGAAGTTGCGGCCGATTTAGGGTTTGGGGGTTTGGAATTGTTTTTACTTAATTTAATTTACATATTTACCTTTAAACCCTTGTTTTTTGGTATTTTATAAAACTAGGCTTTAAACTCTTTTTAAAATGTCTTTAATTTAAAAATATAAAGATATGAACTAATAATATTTATTACATAATTTATCTTTGCAAAAACACAAGACATACGAACAATAGGCACGTTTCCACGTCACGCTATTAATTTCCCACATCAACAATCAATCGCTAAACACATAATTTTTACACAATACTCACATAATCAATTTAATTATCATTATTTTACATTATTAATTATTATTAAATCACCAACGTTAAACGACAACTAGTGTGTGCTCACGACACGTGTAGCAAGACTTAACGAACTAACGGAGTTTGGTAACGTAAAATTACTCGATATCAGACAATAAACAAGAGCTCCTATTGTTTTTGTAACAAGTTTATCAAAGTAAGTTTAACCATTTAAACTTCAAAAAAGCAGCAGATAATAGTGGTAAAGTATGTTAAACAATCAAAAATTTTAACCATTTTAACCAAAGACAAAAGCCAAGAACAAGGATCATTAATACTGTGAAAAGACATGCTATCAAAATGAAGAAAAGGAACAACCATAGGGTGTTTCTTGAAACTATCTTTCAGAACAAGATATTGAAGTATGGATGAGATGAAGATGATCATGCTCTTGAATGTCCAGCCCCTAAGAGAGAAATCCTCTAGTTTGTATCCCACAAGCTCTTCCGAACACCTAGCTAGTTAGGGAGCACAACACCAAAACCCTCTTCTTGTGCCTCTTGCAAAAACCGAAATTTTCAGCTTCCTTTTCCTCCTCTTGGATCTGAAATTTTCAGCCTTTTGAGAGAGTTTGTTGCTTGTGTGTGTGAGAGAGTGTGTGTGTTTGATGAAGAGTGCAAGAGTAATGAATGTCTTGTTTAATCCAAGACTAAAAGACCCCTCAAAACCCACATGGGGTGGCTGAAAATGGAGATTCAAATAGGTTCCCCTCATTTTGTAATTTTTATAAAATTGCACTCTTTTAAACCTATAGTATTAAATTAAAACCTATTTTAATATTATAACATTAACACACTTTTATTTGTTATTATTTACCAACTTAAATAATGAAACAAATAATTTCTCATGAACAAATTATCCACATAATGGTGTTCTATTATAAAAGCAACATTTTGGAAAACCCATTTTCAAAATTGGTGTCAATATTTATTCGTATGATCTCATCAACAAATGAATATTTGTTGGTGTTTGTTTAGCTTGTTATTGGGTATGACCCGACTTGGATCATAACGTACTAACCACATCAATCTTGTATGTGTCTTGGGCATACAAGATCCAACAATCTCCCACTTACACAAGGTTCATAGAATATTGATGCAGGCAGTAAATACCGCCTAACAACGGTTTACTACCCTTAATACGTATGACAAAGTGCCATTCAATAACATCATCCCCTTCAAGTACCTTACTCGGAATGTTTTAGGCGAATCAATCATCTATCCTTTTGTCACAGATGTCATGTTAAATTCCAGAGATACAGAGTGATCATTCTCCATTGATTAAACTTATCAAGCCTTAGACATCTTACTCTCATAGAATAAGAAGGACAAATCCCATCTTGACTACATACGTCTCTCACAATTACCTTATATCATACCTGAACTCAGACTTATGTACTGCCATGTTTCAGAACAGCAAAAATTGAGTCAAAGTATAATGTTTGGTAAATATCAAGACCCAATATGTATCTCATGTCAGAGGATACCAAATGATATTCGCCATTACTCAAAATTACTTATGATCAATCAAGAAGATTCCATGTAGTAATATTTGAGATGCAGGTCAGTCCAATATTTATGTCCCCACAATATCTATGATCTTTGGCAACAACCTTTGCTCTATATTCATCCATATGAATCTACCAATCCAAGTTCATAATAGTCTTACCTTCATATTTGTTCCCACAAGTATGAACGACTACGGACGTTCTAAGTAAATGATTTACTCATGGATTTTAAACATGCAAATAGGAATATCACTTGAAACACTATAACCAAATAATTTATTCAGTGATAAGGGTTGCAATATCTAAACACAAATTAAAGATCATAATCCAGTCACTAGAATATTGAAGTCCCATGGCACAAGTATGACTTTCATGCTTTGCCTTTTCAAGAAGCTTCATGAGTGGATCCGGAGTGTTTTTGATCATGTGAACTTGTGAATACATATTTTTCCCTTTTCAACTTCATCCCCTATGTAGTTGAATCTTCATTCAATGTGCCTAGTCTTTTGATGTGCACAGCGTTCCTTGATTTGAGCAATTGCACCCTCGTTATCACAAAAATTTCTAGGGGTCCTAAATGCAAGGGACCACCCCTAGATCGGCAATGAATTTCTTTAACCATGTAGCTTTCTGAGAAGCTAATGAGGTACGATGTATTTTGACTCTATAGTTGATAATGCCACCACATCTTGTTTAGAGCTCTTCTAAAAATTTACTCCCCCATTCAAGTTGAAATGTACCCCGATTGTGATCGTGAATCATCCTGATCAGATTGGGAACTCGCATCCGTGTAACCCTTTATTACGAGTTTCTCCTAACCAGATCCCTAGACTAGGAACATATCTTTGGTCCTCCTTAGGCACTTAAGTATGTTCTTACAACCATCAATGACTGTTTCCAGGATTTTGTTGGTATCGGCTTATCATGCTCAAAGTGCATGACACGTCCAGCCTTGTGCATATCATTACTACATGATAGATCCTATATCATTGTGTATAGCTTCCAGTGTGGAGTATTTGATGAAATGTCCAACCAAATCCAGAATGCATAGGTTGCACAGATACTAAACCACATGTTTAGTTTTTCTTGCATGTTCTTCTCCTACGTGATCGAGAACATTAGGCAAAAGGCAAGGAAGGCTTGTGCATGTATCCATGTTTCTTGCAGATGATTATAGATGAGAAGCTTCGTATGCTACCTAAGGACAAAGATGATGTAGTCGTGCTTGAGGTAATGGATGATACCACCTTGGGTAGGATGAAGGTATACCGGGGGAAGGTGAAACCTCCGATTAGGAGACTTTTTGGACATCTGGCCAATGAGGACTATTTGGTGCCTTGTCGCAAGTAATGGCATCACGATGATAGTGATTCAGATGTGGATCACATTATGTTTCCTGCTCATGAAGATGATGACGATGATATGACCATGATGATTGAAGGTGGGGGAGATGCTGGCCCCAGTTATTCACGGGCCACCAACACTTCTACCATATCTTCACTACCTCTACACAGTTCTCTTCTGCTCCAGGTGGATCTAGCAGCCTGTTATCCACCCGGACTTTTTGATAGAGGAAGAGGATGAGTCAGATGACAAGCCTTTTGTTAGGAAAGTCAGGAGCCGTGTTATGGCTACCGAGAAAGGGAATAGGCTGTTGGTGGACGCCAAGCTGGTACTACGGTGATGACCCCAATTTCATGGATCCCACTTACACACCCGACCACCTATTAGCCCAAGGGACCCCTAATTTCCAAGGGTTCAAGGAATAAGAGGATGGCTCAACCCCAAGGAAAGAAGAGTAAAAGACCATGGTTTAAATTGATCACTTCTTCCACCACCACTACCACAACCCCCATCACACCCACTACCATCTCCACTACCACCGATAATTCTACCACCACTCATACACCTACATCCACCTCAACCACAATACCCCCACAACTCCACCATAGGCCACTTCCATTCCTCCTCCCATCTTGACCACATCCACCACTACACCCACTACTCACCGAGAAGGAACATCCACTCAATTCCCACTTACACTTGACTCTACTCTACCCACTATTGGTTAGAGGAATAGTTGGAGAGGCTAAACTGACTATTGCTAAAGCTTCTAGCAGCAAATGATCTTAGAGCTAATCAGATGAACCAGCTGATGACAGTCAATACTGCCGAAGCCAAGAAGATAGCTCAGCTCACTGAGAAGAACGCTTCTTAGAAGAGCGTTAGTCGAGCTCACCATGCACATGAAACGTCAGAATGATCGGTGATGGCTTCTCTGAAAAGATTGAAGATTGGAGAAGAAGAACAAAAGATTATGCTAAAGTTGAAGGGATAAAGGGTGAGCCCCTAAAGATCAAAGGTAATGGTGATGATGAAGGAGATAATGATGATGAGACTTCTGATGATGAATTAGAAGAAGATGATAAAGATGTGGAAGTTGGAGATAGTGGTAAAGATAAAAATATGATAAAGATGATGACGAAGATCAAGAAGGTGATGCATCTGCATCAACCACATGTCAAGCTGCGTAGGAGAGGCGCTCATAAGAAACCTCATCATCTGCAGCTCCAGCTGAAGAAACTCAGAACAGGAAACAGTGATGCTCAGCAACCTGAGGACTATGATATTATACCCCTGCAGTAAGTCAAGACTCAACTCACTATGATTCTTGATTTGCACGGGATTGTAAGAAGGTCTGTGAGCTATACTCCTCAAGAAGGAGAGATCATCCATGATCTGACAGATCGGCAACTTGCTAATATGTTTAGATTTTATCTAGATGTAATTGCCAAAGATTCTCCAGAAGTTGATGTCGTAAGTGATGAGGAGCTATAGGATATGGATGAATAGAGATTGAACATGTCACAGCTGACCACTATCCTGAGTACACTGACCCTGAGGGCAACGTTATCCCCAATTTGGGTGAAACTTTTGGTTGTAAAGAGAATGATGAAAGTAAAGCCCAAGCTTCAGATGAAAATGTTGATATTAAGAAAGCTAAATGGGCAGCTTGTTTGCTGAAATGAAAGCCAACATGCAACCCCAAAGCAAAATGTCTACACCAACTTTACAGAGTCAATAGACATGAGAAAGTGTAAGGCAAGATTATCGCGTGGGCATATTTTGAAGACTTGGAAGTCTATGCTTTAAAATGGAGAAAGGATTGAGTACTTTACGTATCCACATGATCTAAATACTCTTCCTTATTTTGAGCTCAACCGACTAGCATGCTTAGATCTTTTTTATGCCAAGCCTAGGAAGATGTCTGGATGGTTTAGAAGGCGCTGAAGAAAGAATACCACAGCAGATGTGTCAACATCAGGCCTTAAGAACCTAATAGGTTCATACATAAGACTGAAGTTGATCCTGTATATGGAAGGCCTAAAGTAGTTTTGAAGTGGAGTCCCCCATGCATAATGTCTAAGATTCCCTTATGGGAGATGCCTCAGAACTTCACTCCACACTTTAAATTGTGCTATTATGATTGGAGATGGGAGAAGCGATCATAGTTTTGAACATGATGGGAAGATAAAGACTACCAGGATATACGAACTAATCTGGCTACTAACTTGTCTGCTGATGATGTTTACACATTATACAAGTGGCCATTGTTCTATGATACGCAAGATATTGTACATGCTCTATAGTTCCAACATGTTATACGACTCTGCTTTGCATTTGAGATACACGCAAGAGTCACTAGAAGAGAAGTACAAGAATTTCAAGGGCATGTGAAGAATGTTAGAAAATAGGCTAAACGTATAGGCATCAAAGGAGATATCCCAACCTTATGAGCAACAGATTGATCCACACAAAAGACAAAGCTTGCTGAAGAAGTACTAAAGATCCTAGAAGAAGTTGATGACCGTGAAGTTGAAACTAAGCATCTGTGTATGTGCAGTTTGATAATTTTGTTTGATTTGGTTTCAATATTGGAGCAATTGAATGCCACGAGAGAAAAAGCAAATGAAAGATAGAAGAACTTGACGAAAAGATGTCAACAATAGGATAAAATAGGTCCAAGGGGGAGTTTGTTGATACATTATATTCCTAGTTTATGTTCTTAATATGAAAGTCTTTCATTTCTTACACTGTATAATGTAATTATTCATGAAATATGATATGCGTTTGATGTTTATTTATCTTTGATTATTTCATATTATTATTGTGTTAAGTATAAGTCATAGTATGAACTCATATGTAGTTGAGATTGATGTACACAATTCTAAATCAATAATGATTGGGAAATATGTTCAACTTAGTCGGGTGATTATTCATGCTAATAGATAGTTCTTATGGACCATACGTATGAGTGAATAATACTAATCAACCATCGCAAGACTAAACCAGAAGACTGGATCAGTCGTATGATTGAGGCCTAAGATTGACTCAGTCGCATGACTGAACCTTAAGTCCTGCGTATGACTCAATTGCATGAGTCAGTCGCACCACTGAACCATGCTAATGGTTCGGTCGTACGAATGGTAGTTGCAAACCTATATATACCACTTAATTCATGGAAAACTAGAACACTTAAAGAGAGATTTCGAATATACATAAACCCTAGCCATCCAGAGCGTCCAAAACACACAATCCAACTTCATAGTTCGTTCTTGATCGATTTCTACTCATTCTTAATGTTTGTGTCATTGTTAGATCGATCGGATTATTGTTCTCACTAATGGATCGCCAATAAAATAGGATTCCGAACTATTGATATGGTCTCACGCAGAATCCGTAGTACTCCATACGTACACACAAAATACGAAATTTCCAGAAACCCTAATCTGCCGCGTGAAGAAACTGAAACTTTAACACATGCACATCAAAAACTACCTTTTTGAAGCAAAAAAGGTGTCTCTTTTGAATGAAAACGTTGATTTTAACACCAAAACCTATTGAATCCACGCAAAATCACGAGCCAAAGCTCTAATACCACTTGTTAGGACGGTGTATGTATGGGGTACTAACAGATTCTACGTGAGACGGGATCAAATAGTGCGGAATCCTATTTGATGGGCGATTCAATCAGTGAGAACGATAACCTGATCGATCTAACGATGACACAAATGTTAAGAATAAGTAGAAATCGATCAAGAACGAACTATGAAGTTGATTCGGTGTTCTGGATGCTCTAGAGGGCTAGTATTTATGTATATTCGAAATCTCTCTTCAAGTGTTCAGTTTTTCCACGAATTAAGTGGTATTTACAGGTTTGCAGCTGCCATTCGTACGACTAAATACATTATGTTCTAGCTTATGTTGTTAATATAAAGTCTTTCATTTCTTACAGAGGAGTAATGTAATTATATAATGAACTATGATATGCTTTGATGTTTATTTATCTTTGATTATCTCATATATTATTTATGTTAAGTATGAGTTATATGTATGAACTTAATATCTAGCTTTGAGAGTGTTGTACAAAATTCTAAGTTAATAATGATTGGGAAATGTGTTCAACTTAGTCGGGTGATTATTCATGCTAATAGACCCTTCTTATGGACCATACACATGAATGAATCATACTAATGAACCAGTCACACGGCTGAACTAGAAGACTATATCAGTCGTATAATTGAGGCATAAGATTGACTCAGTCACACAACTGAACCTTCAGTCGTGCGTATGAGTCAATCGCATGAGTCACTCGCACAACAAAACCATGCTAATGGTTCAGTCGAACGAATGGCAGCTGCAAGCCTATAAATACCACTTAATTTATGGAAAAACAGAACTCTTGAAGAGAGACTTGGAATATACATAAACCCTAGCCGTCCAGAGCGTCCAGAATAACCAATCCAACTTTATAGTTCGTTCTTTATGATTTCTACTCATTTTAAACGTTTGAGTCATTGTTAGATCGATCGGTTATCGTTGTCACTCATTGGATCAACAATCAAATAGGATTCCACACTATTTGATATGGTCTGACGCAGAATCCGTTAGTACTTCATACGTACATGGTCCTAACATAAACTTAAAAACTACAAAATTCAGAAAGTTGTTCAGCACAAGGGCACATCATACGCCCACCTTGGCGTATAACACCCCTAAGACGTTCCCTACGCTCAACTTTCTTCTTTTTCTTCAAGTACGCCACTTATATGCCGCCAATATACCGCCTAACATATTATACGCTCGTACACCTAAATTTGTGCCTTTTCTTTTAACTTTTGATATTTACATCTTTAGTCCTTGTAGTTACTTTTTTTGTTCTTTTAATCCAAAATAAGTCCCCTTTAGCGCCACACTATGAAGCTAGTTTTCCTAACGTGCGGCTAAGTTTTGAACCATCGTGCTGATCAATGTGTGATCGGAGTCGGACTTGAAAATAACTTTAGATGATAGATAACATCCATATTCTACAAATATCAAGCATTAAATTAACACAATCAAAATCCATAGAAGAAAACCTTGTCCTATAGGTTGTTTATAACAAAATCCACTGATTTTCTACCTAGACGACTATGGTTATCGCCAAGATATCAAAATGGATGTAGATGAAAAAAAAGGTCACATGACGTTTAGTGACTTGTTAAACATAGAAATGCTTTCGGCATAAACTTTAATTTAATGTTAGACTATAATATCAAAGCTAAATATGCTTATGGCATAGACTTTAAATTAATGTTAGACTATAATTTCAAAGCTGAAATATCAGTGTAACAAAATATGTATGTCTTATAATTCATATGCTTTATTTATACATATATCTAATCCTATGACTATAATATTGAGCAGGTTACTCCAACTCGTTGCTCATCCATTTAAATCTGAACTTTTTGTGACTTGATTGATTTTAAACAATATGAACGATCTATTATCTGAAAGTCATAACAAATGACAATGTCTTTTCTCACTAATGGTGACCTACGCATATGATAGATCATGTTATGTACTTTATCCTAAGATAACTTGAATAAAGTCACTACATATATATCATTTGACATGCCGACTCAAACTTTGTTATGTAGAGGACTTATACATTCATAATAGGATTGAGTGACTTGATTCTTAACAAGATATCCTCACAAAATCATTGTCAAATTTGACTTCTTAACACTTTCTAAGTATGTTTACGCTCATTCTACAAGATGAACTTACAATGCGTTTGTGTTGTGGGCTTGAAATTAAACTTCTCCTTAAACTATTATTATATTCTATGATCTTACTTATGCCTATGACCTTAAAATGTTTTCTTGACGATATGGTATTGGAAACCTATCGTGTCGAGTCATAAGTCATATAGGATATGAACATAAACCATATTGGCATTCAATTAAACAATTTTAAAGACACATATTCATGAAACCTATAGGTGCTAGACTCAAATTATGTTTTGGTCTTAACACAAGTACAAATGACTCTAATATCTACACAAGTAAAAAGAAGCTCTGGGATGCATTAAAGCTTAAATATGAGGGGTCTGATAAAGCTAAAGAAAATAAGAAATACCTCATGATGCAGCATTTTAAGGACTTTAACTTCAAGTCAGGTGAAACTATGACTCAATAATACTATAGATATATTGAGATATAGATAGTCTCATGATGTTGGAATTAAGCTTGAGAATAGGGACATTATGACTAAGTTCATGTTCTCTCTTCCAACAAAATAGACTAACTACTGTGTGGCCATTAAGAGAGTTGAAAACCTCTCCACCCTTACTCTCATAAAGCTATATGGTATCCTTAATGACTACAAGATGATATGAACATGCAAAATCTATTAAGCAGCTCTTCTAGCAATCAACTGAGCTATGCGCTCTATGTGATTGAATGTGATAGAAGAGAACCATGAGAGAGAGTGTACAGAGAGAAAGTAGAGATGAGGTTCAAATTCAAGGCTATGTTTATAAAGGGATTGAAGATCGGTGTTTGTGGGCATCCGAACAACACGAAAAGACCAAGAATCCTCGTAAAAGACATCATTTAATTGTTTGTTTAGATTAAACCCGAGTTCTAGGGTTTGGGGTTTTTGAAAGAGGTAAAGAATCATCAAAACACACATTATTGTGTAAGAAATCATGTAAATAGATTAGATATTGCTTCATGAATGATAAACCAAGGATTTGGATGTAAAAGGTTGGAGTTTTGGGTTAAAAATGGATTGATTCGTAATTTCAACCCGTTCTGCAAAATTGTGGGTTTGTCTAGCGAATTGTGTAGTCATCCACAGAAACTATGAAGACTTTCTACAAAACTATACTTTGGCAGACTTAGAATTCCAACGAAAGTTGGCGGAGCTGGCAGCGGAGCTGGCAGCGAAACTGGTAGAGAATCTCGCAGCGAATCTGGTAGTGAATCTGATGATCTGGTAGCAAAATTAGGTTGAAATTAATTCCTTTGAGTGTTAACTTTTCTGCTGGGTGTGTAGTGCGACCCTTGCTTAGAATTTTTAACCCTATACTCATGATTGGAAAACATGTCCTTATCTCCACAGTCCTCTTAGAGCCTTAGCACCTGTGTAATAACCTCAACAATCGTACATATATCATTCTCTAAAACTCTAGCTACAGTACTCGTGTCATGCTCAGTGGATTTCGAGAAGTCTCAGATATGCAAATTATATATGTTTCAAGAGTTAGAGATCACATAAGCTATAGTTGGGCCTTGGAGCCAACGTATACAGTCATGAAATTCCGCAGCCTTTAGATTCCTATTATCAAGAATGGACGTGATGTTGTTCCACTCGTCAAATTTCAAATTAACCATTTATGTGAAAAGAAGTGGAAGAAACGTGTTAGAAAGATGTAAAATAAATAACAATTAAAAGGAATAAAATTAAAGAAAAACCAAATTAATTTCCCTGGGCGAAAGTATAGTTTCACTAGCCGAACATTAGTTTCGGCAAGCAAGAATGCAATTTCAGCATTGATTCACTGTAGTTTCGGCCATTCGAAGAAGTAGTTTCGACACACCGAAACTAATGTTTTGGCAAGCCAAAACTTAGTTTGGCAAGCGAAACTTTCAAGTTCGCTCGGACAACATAACCTTAGAATTTCTTTGAAAACTATTGACCTTTCCTTCGGTTTCGCAATAAGCTACTGCATTTTCGCACATGAACTGCGAAGGTACCGAAGAATCAAAATCAAATACGACCATTAAACGTTGGCTAAGATAGATTAAACTATTTACGAAGGTTTGAAACACACACCTAAATTTTAATGATCATTAATCACATAAAAACCACACTAGAAATCAAAATCGTACGGGAGGTCGATTGTTAGGGCTCCGGGTCAACTACAGTGAATTACACGAAAATGAGTCAATAATTTTACACAACACCATATATATAGCATATATTTTTGCTACCAACGAAACTATAGTTTCGCCCTTTAAATCGTTGAATCAAAATACTTATGAAATGAGCGAAAGTATCGGCAAATCCATAGTTCGCACATCGAAACAACCAACGAATCTATAGTTCGCTAGACACAAAAACTTAAAAAAGTTCAATTTCTTTTAAATATTTAGTTTATTTTAAAAGGAATTTAAGAAAATATAAAAAAGAAAAAGAAAATAAAAATAAAAATAAGAAACCAAAATCCCCATAAGACCTACAAAAAGTTTACAAAATTAAAAAAAAATGAAAGAAGATAAAAGGACATTGAGATACGATAAACTAAAGAGATTTTCCGGAAAGTTGGAGTTTGGTAGGATTGATGATATACTTGTCTTTTTAACCCATGCCTTCCTGTTGTCAACAAGTAAACTGTAGCTTCTATTATCATGTTTTTGGTTTATTAAAAGAATACTTAAATGACTTAGTCCCCACAGAATATTTGGCAAAGAAACTCATCTTGTCCTTATGATGTATTGAACAAAATGAAAACTCTCCGCTTGATTATCCCATGATGAGCACAACAAAGAACTTTCCAAAAGACGCATAAACCTTAGAATTCCCAAATGATGAGAGCTCTAGATCTACACTCATGTATAACAGAGATATGATCATTTGATCTTGACATATGAGAGCTTCAAGTCTATATTCACATATAACAAAGAAGATCATCATAATGTGCTTAAGAGTCTAGGACTATACTTACGTATAATAGAGGAGATCATCACTCTAGGTCAATGTTCACACATAGTAGAGGAGCTAAGCACATAGTAATATACAGCAAGGAGCTTCTTTGATACAAAAGGAACTAGCAAGTAGCACTTTTTGAATAATACGGAAAGGAACTAGCAAGTAGCAATTTTGAGAGATTAAACCCGGGTTCTAGGGTTTGGGGTTTTTGAAAGAGGTAATGAATCATCCAAAACTCACATTTTTGTGTAAGAAAACATGTAAAAAGCTTAGATATAGCTTCATGAATGATAAACCAAGGATTTGGATGTAAAATGTTGGAGTTTTGGGTTAAAAATGGATTGATTCATAATTTCAACCCGTTCTGCAAAATTGTGGGTTTGTCCAGTGAAATTGTGTAGTCATCCATAAAAACTATGAAGAGTTTCTTCCAACTATAGTTTGGCAGACTTAGAATTCAAACGAAAGTTGGGCGAAACTGGCAATGAAAATGCAAGTGAAACTGGCAGCGAAACTAGCAGCGAAACTCGTAGCGAAACTAGTAGAGAATCTAGCGGCGAATCTGATGATCTGGCAGCAAAATTAGGTAGAAATTAACCCATTTCAGTGTTAACTTATCTTCAGGGTGTGTAGTGCAACCCTTGCTAAGACTTTTTAACCCTATACTCCTAAAGGCCTCAAACACCTCATGATTGGAAAACACGACCTTATCTCCACAGTCCTCTTATAGCCTTAGCACCCATGCAATAACCTCAACAGTCATGCAGATATCATTCTCTAAAACTCTAGCTAGTCCTCTAAGGATTAGCACTCGTGTCATGCTCAGTAGATCTCGAGAAGTGTCGGATATGCAAATTATATATGTTTCAAGATTAAGAGATCGCATAAGCTATAGTTGAGCCTTGGAGCCAATGTATACAATTATGAAATCCCATGGCCTTTGGATTCCTATTATCAAGAATGGATGCGATGTTGTTCCATTCGTGAAAATTCAAATTAACCATTAATCTGAAAAGAAGTGGATCATACATGTTAGAAAGATGTACCAAAATAAATGATAACCAATAAAAATTAAAAAGAATAAACGTAAAGAAAAACCAAATTAATTTCTCTGTGCAAAAGTATAGTTTCACTAGCCGAAACAGTAGTTTCGGCAAGTGAAAATGCAATTTCAGCAGAGATTCACTTGTAGTTTCGGCCATCCGAAGAAGTAGTATTGACACGCCGAAACTAATGTTTTGGCAAGCCAAAACTTAGTTTTGGCAAGCGAAACTGTCAGGTTCGCTCGGATAACATAACCTCAGAGTTTCTTTGAAAGCTATTGAACTTTCCTTCGGTTTCGCAATAAGCTATTGCACTTTCGCACGATGAACTACGAAGGTACCAAAGAGTCAAAATCAAATACGACCATTGAACGTTGATTAAACATAGATTAAACTATTTACGAAGGCTTGAAACACACACCTAAATTTTAAATGATCATCAATCACATAAAAACCCACTAGGAATCAAAATCGTATGGGAGGTCAATTGTTAGGGCTCCGGGTCAACTAATAGTTGATTGCAAGAAAATGAGTCAACAATTTTACACAACACCATATATATAGCATATAGTTTTGCTACCAACAAAGCTATAGTTTCGTCCTTTAAATCGTTGAATCAAAAGTTCTCAAATGAGCGAAAGTACCGGCAAGTCCATAGTTTCGCACAGCAAAACAACCAACGAATCTATTGTTTTGCTAGACACAAAAACTTAAAAAATTCAATTTCTTTTAAATATTTAGTTATTATTTATAAGGAATTTAACAAAAAGATCAAAAAGAAAAAGAAAAAAAATAAAAATAAAATTTAAAGAACCAAAAATGCCCCACAAGACCTAACAATTTACTAAATAAAAAAAATGAAGGAAGATAAAAGGACATTGAGATACGATAAACTAAAGAGATTTTCCGGAAAGTTGGAGTTTGGTAGGATTGATGATATACTTGCCTTTTTAAACCCATGCCTTCCTCTTGTCAACAAGTAAACTGTAGCGTCAATTATCATGTTTTTGGTTTATTAAAAGAATACTTAAATGACTTAGTCCCCACAAACATTTGGCAAAGAAACTCATTTTTCCTTATGATGTATTGAACAAAATGACAAACTCCGCTTGATTTTCCCATGATGAGCACAACAAAGAACTTTCCAAAAGACGCACAAACCTTAGAATTCCCAAATGATGAGAGCTCTAGATCTACACTCATGTATACAAAGGATATGATCATTTGATCTTGACATATGAGAGCTTCAGGTCTAAATTCACATAAAACAAAGAAGATCATCATAATGTGCTAATAAGAGTCTAGGCCTATACTTACGTATAATAGAGGAGATTATCACTCCAAGTCAATGTTCACACATAGTAGAGGAGATAAGCACATAATAATATAAAGTAAGGAGCTTCTTTGATACAAAAGGAGCTAGCAAGTAGCACTTTTTGAATAATATGGCGAGGGGGAACAAGGAATTTTCAAGAAGACACATCAAAGAAGAGATATCATAATCTGCATCCATTTTGGACAAGTAGTTGAAACATTGTGAATGCCAAAAATGTCAACGGAATAATCCAAGTCAATAAGCTTCTTATCCTATTAGTTTAGCCACAAGATCATTGTCTACTTCACATTTTGGCTTAGCCTATCATCCATATCCCAACATAAGACCATTGACCTCCTTCAAATCGTTCAGGCAACAAAAACTATATTATGCAATACAAATTGATAATCTTGAGTTATTCTCCCACGAAATTTCTACGAATCAACAAGATAAGAGAAATTTCTACAAATCAGCAAGATAAGATAAATTTCTACAAAAATGTCTATCATTTGTTTTTTTATGTAAAATAAGAAGGATGATGGAGGTTAAAAATTAGAGAAGGAAAGAACAAAAGAAGGAAACGATTATGTGCAATATTTACATGAGACAATTAAGAATACAGTTTTTAAAAGATATCATTCCTAACTTGGAGTCTGCTTCATAAAAATGAGGTTATTGAATGTTTTAGTGAGAAGATCAACCTTTTGATTTTTAGTGTCATTAGGAATAATATTTATAAAACCCTTATCCTAAGTATCATGGATTGCATGAATCCTTGTCTCGATGTGGTTAGTGATGGAATGGTGAATTGGATTCTTTATGATTGCAATGGCTGCTTCATTTATAGAGAATAATGGAGTATGGGGAAAATTAACTCCATAGTCTATCTTCTGATGTTGTATCCAAAACACTTGAGAGCAATAGCTTGAAACAGCAATATACTCCTCCTCCCCCATGGAAAGAGACACAGTAGTCTGTTTCTTGCTCTACCATGAAACCAGACAATTTCCCGAATATTGACAGCCTCCGGTGACAGATTTTCTATTTAACCTACAAGTATTAGAATAACTATGAGAATAAGCATGGAAATTAAAATTTTCACCATAAGGATTCCAAAGACCTAAACGAGAGGATCCTTTAAGATAAAGAAAATGAAAGATTTGTTTCACTACCTTCTCAGGAGACACTTTATGGCCAGATTGGTATCGAGCACAATATGCTACGCCAAAAGTGATGTTTGCACGACTTGCTGTATGATACATTAGAGAACCGGTCATGAATCTATACAGATGAGCATCAATAGATTCCTATTCTCGTCTCGAGTTAGGCATGTTTGAGCTATGAATGGAGTCAATTCAAAAGAAGTGTCATCCAACTTGAATTTCTTCAGAATCTCTTGACATATTTTTTATAATGAATAAGAATTCCTTCAATCTTCTAGTCAACTTGCAAACCCAAGAAAAAACACATCTCCCCCATCATGCTAATCTCAAAGTGACTTCTTATAACCTCCTTAAATTCGCAACACAACTTTGCATTGGAGGAGCCCAAAATAATATCGTCAATGTAGACTTGCACAATTAGCATCTCACCATCCACCTCTTTCTTGAATATACTCATATCCATGGTGCCACAAGAGAAACCATTGCTTAGAAGATATGTGTTAAAGTCTCGTACCAAATGCGAGGAGCTTGATATAAACCATAGACATATTTATGAACCTTGTATACTTTATAAGGAAAGTCTAGATCCACAAACCCTAGTGGTTGACCCACATATATCTCTTCATCAATGTCTTCGTAAAGAAAGGCACGCTTAATATCCATGTCATAGACATTGAATTGCTTTTGTGCGGCATGAGCAAAAAAAATCTTGATTGCTTCAAGATGGGCTACGAGAGCAAATACTTCCATGAAGGAAATCCCTTCTTCTTGGGCAAATGCTTGAACCACCAACAGGATTTATTCCTCACTATAATGCCACAATCATTGTTTTGTTCTTAAACACCCATTTCATGCCTCTTGGGTATTTGTTGGGTGAAAGATCAATAAGCGTCCACACTTTGAGTTTCCAAAATTATTGAAGCTCCAATTGCATGGATTCAATCCAACATGGAGTAGATGTTGTTCTTGAAAGAATAAGTGTCGAAGGAGGTGGGGTGGAATGTCAAATGATGAAGACGATAGAAGGTCAACAGATGTTGCATGGTTACATGATTAATTGGAAGGTGCTTTAGGAGCGCATGAAACATGAGGTAATGGATCTAGAGGAATAATGTTCATTGGACATTAGAGAATGACGCATCATCATCAAAAATTGGAACATCGAAGGAGTTGAAAACAGTATTTGAGTCAAAGAACCAAGTAGGTTTAATAAACAAGCATTATCATTACATGTAAAATCATTTAATAAAGAAGTGGAACCACCACTAGAATACATTGAATCAATACCTGAGACAGACTTTTTGGAAACAAAAATAGTACTTAAACTAGAACTATGATCTAAAACAGAACGTTGAGGTTTAGGTGTACTAAAACTATTGCATCCAAGCTAGTAGTTGGTCCATAACCGTACTCGTCACGCATATCTATAGGATTCACACCTTCTAATCTTGAAGATAGAATATTAGTATGTGTTTGAATGAAATAAATTAAAGGGTGTGGAACAAGCATAGGTTAATAGAAATAAGTATTAGGAGAAGGATAAACCAAAGCATTTCCATAACCAAACCCATTTTAATCCTAGCCCCCCATTGTGATTTACACAAACCCGTTTTACTTGTTTAAAACTCAGCAAGTGCCACTCCTTCGGTCAAAGTATTTATTTTAACATTTCTTTCTAAAACAATTATTTTTAAATATTTATTTTCTTTTAAAGCTTCATTTAATTTAACAAAAAATATGGACTCGTTTTAAGAACACAGGTCACTCCTTTAGTTTAAGCTCTTCATTAATTTGTTTTAAGACCTTTTCATTATCAAGCAATAGAAAATTTGTTTTATACACACCAAATAACCTTATCTTCCAAGCAGAAGAACACATGTCTTGTACTACCTCATAAGGAAGGCCCATTACCACTTTGTCAACTGCTAGAGCCTTTTCACATTGACACACTAGACTACTTTTCTCGTTTTCCTCAATTGTGGATGTAGCAGCATTCTTCTCTTTGCTCTTCTTTTCTATCCTGTTCCTAGCTAACTTCATCTTCTCAGCTTCAACTTCTTTAAAATCATCAACCATCAAATCACCAGTCCCAATCTTCTCAACAAACTCCTTCCCTTCATTCTTAACACCCTGAGAGACTTCAGCTTCACTTGTAAATTCCTTGAAAGGATCAAACTCTTCCACAATCTTTTCCTCTTCTATAACCTCAACAATAGGGGCTTGATTGATTTCTTCTTTCGTTTTCTCAGGTTCTGCACTCCAGTCAAAACTTGTTATCAAAGTTATCTCTTTCTTCGGTTTTATCACAGTCCGCCTAATGCCGAAACACCGAGGCATGAGGAAATTGATTCATAATACAAGGATAAAGATTACTATAGGAAATTAATTATTAAAATCAATTAGTCGGTTACATCCAATTCTAGTAACCAAATAAGTAAATAAGTATATATATTTTCAAAGTCTAACTAGGTCCAACTATAGCTTATCCATAAATTCTAGCATGAGAAAAGCAACGAACTTAGTTTCCATTACTTGGATGCATGCAAAAATATGTCAACTAAAAATTTGGTGAGCACATAGGTTTAGAAGTATACATATAGTAGAGAACAATGTACAAACCAATACCCAATTTTTCAAATACAAATAAACTATTATATATGAGTCCAGAACTAACCCTAGTGATCGAATGCTCACGCGTCTAACCCCTGACACAATATGTCGGACTAATAGTATGCTTGTTTAGTATGAAATTCTTAACATCCATCTCCTTTCAAGTAAAAAAGAATGCGTTGACTCAAAGGACGCCAGGTATTGATTGCCATGCATCAACCCAAGTACCAAATGGGCGTTTTAGGCGAATAGATCTATTTTCTTACTCTTGTGGATTTCCCAAAGTTAATGGTTGTGTAGAACTTAGAAAATAGAGGGACTTTATAGTAAAAAGTGTACTATAATATAGCAACGTGTATAATGAGTTTAGTATTACTAGTATAAGAAAGTGATGATTAAGTTTGTAAAAGACTAGTTTGACTTTAGAATTTGAATTCCCAGTTTGATATATAGAAAGCATTTTTCCACCGCAAAATACAATAGAAAGGGGGCTATGAACTCACCTTCTAACGTATGTGGATTGATCTTCCAACTTGTAGTAACTTGGACTGAGGATTGCCCTAAGTAAGTTTATTTAGTTAGTTTATTGTATTTGTCGACGGTTGAGAGGTTGTTATTGTAAAAACTCAAGAATGGTTGTTGTTGTATACTAGATATGTGTCATCCCAAAGTAGCAAATCCAACAAAAGGATTCCCAGGAAAGGGTTGGTGTATTTTCATCATTAAAAATCTCCGTCTTTCCTTAGCGAGAAACCTTTAGTTTGTCATATAACTACATACTGGGTGAAAAGATTCCAGAAATATACTAGACCATGTTAAAGGTGTGTTTGTTATGTTTATAAAGTATAAGTAACAAGTGTAAATATAATTTTAGCAAGGATGGAATAAACAAGTTGTATAGTGTAGGGTTATAATTGAAAATATCAAGGTTTTATAGAAATATGATTCAAGTTGATAGATAATCATAAGAATTAGTAAAGTTTGGATTTTTATTGTTTAAAAGATTTTTATATTACTTATTTTATAATTAAAATCGTTACTTTATATTATATTTATGAAAGTATTGAAAAGTTGTAAATTTTTGGGTTCTGACAGCTTTGGACAGATTCGCGCACTAAACTTGCACAAGCATTTTAAGGGGTAAATTCAAAGAGTTAGAAGACGTTCTATACATGGTTACAAAAGATAGACCTTTAATTTAATTTTTAAAAAAAGAATCATCAAAAAACGATTTGTTATGAGGGAGATATGGAATTCCGAAGTTGGCCCTATGAATCCGTCCAAATCCGAAAATTTAAATTTGATGTGTTTAAGCAAAGTTTTGATGATTTCATATTTAGTTGATGCTTTGATCCATATGATTAGTGATAAAGAATGTTATTTAATCATAGATCCAAGCTATTTATAATTTATTTTTGATAAAACACAATTTGAAAGGTATGAACACGAAGAATATAAAAACTTACTCGACATGAAAAACTTCTTGGATCTTCAAGAAATGTGTTATAAGTTGATATTTAGTTTTATGAGAGCTCTAGATCAGAGTTTGATGAGAAAAATAATTAGAATTAGACCCCTATTTATAGTGGAAAAATTAAGGTTTTAGGTTTCAATTAGGATTGATTTTCTTAATATTTTATTAATAGAATTCATATTATTTTAAAGGATAAAGGGGTAAACGAATTTTTGTAGATAATTATGTGTTAGGATTGATTTAATTTATTAATTATTAGTTTTAGGATAATTTCTATTAAATATATAATAATATTATAGATATATATATATCCCATAAATGATTAAAATAATATATATATATATATATATATATATATATATATATATATATATATATATATATATATATATATATAATATATATATACTCATATATTTCTATTCGATTATTGTAAGACTTAATTTAATTAATTAAATATTTATCCTTTTAATAAAAGTTACATATGTAACCCTAAGTTAAACATATGTAAACTTTTGCTCTTATAGTTATAGTGTTTTATTTATATGGTAATTTAGCAATATCTTAAACTTTGATAATCTCTATGGCAATTCCAAGTTACTATTACTATCATGATCGAATAATTACACATATGTTATTATAGAATTACATTAGCATGTAATAGTATCACAATGCCTAATAATGTATAGAATATAAGATAATTTTCACAAATAGTTCTTGAATTCAAACAATGGTTACATTGAATTACTGGAATCATCAAAGACTTACGCATGAAAAATCAAGGTTGTTACATGTTTACTTTCCTCCTTTTCTCCACCCGAAACTAATCTTGGAACTCTAAACCTGCTTGGATCAGTGACAATTGGCAATGGATATCCTCTTTTGAAATATCGTAACTGCTTGCAGTTGAAACATCTGAATTTGGATTTATCAAATCCTAACTTAGAGTTAAAATTTTGACCTTCAAAGTTCTTCCTACCTATTCTTTCGATAAATATCCTTGCTCTAAGAGTCAACATCGCCATTTGCCACTAAATGTTGGTTTTTTCCAAATTATCTGGATCAACTTGATACATGTCTTCTATAGTCATCCCTCTCCCTTTCAACTTGATACATGTCTTCTATAGTCATCCCTCATAGCTTTGTATAAACATGCCAAACAATGCCATTGTTTTAGATGGGATTGGCATTCCAAATGTAGCTTTTGAATTAGCTTGATCTCTGACAGAGTTAACACCACCACCAAGTTGATCAGACGAGACATTTGTAGTCATTTTTCCTTGTCTTGATGTTTGCATTGTCAAGCTTGCAACGGAAGTAAGTAATGCCACATTTTGTGGAAAACTAGATGATGGCATCATAGACTGATTGAACTCCCTTCTCTTCTAATCCAATTCAAATGATTTCAGCTTGTTGATGATGTCCATGAGCTTGTTATCTGTAAACCCTCTTTCTTGTTTGAGCATCCTTACTTGTAGAGTCCATTGTGATGGGAGAGAATCCAACAACCTATTCACTTGTTCACTATTTGAGAGTTTTTCATCATTTTTATTTAGAGTGTTTGAGACAGTTAAAAAATGGTTGGTTAGAACAAGAAGACTCTCATTCTTGTAATCCACAAATGTGTTGAACTCTTTCTGAGCGTGAATACATTTTCCATTCACAAACTCATTTTTCCTGTCATAAAATTCATACAATGCATCATTAAGAGACTTGGCATTTTTGTGTTCAGCAAAGCGGTTGTAAATATCTGGTGCAAGACATAAAGTTAATACAACAAATGCTTTTTGATCACTATTAGTCAACTTCAGATCCTTTTCATTAAACGTGGTTGGGTCTTTGTTTTGAAAGACGACATCTCCAATAGTGATAGTCGGTATGTGTGGATCGGAGATGATTGATTCCCACTGATTATAATTCCTATAGGAAAAGAATTGTTTCAGACATTGTAGTTTCGCAGGGTGAGAGTTGTCATCTTAAACATTGTAGTTTCGCAGAAGAATAAGTTGTTTTGCTAGAATTTGGTAATTTTGTTGCTACTTTCACTAGACATTCTGCTATAGTTTTGCTAGCAATCCGCTTGATTGTGCTAGTTTAGCAAACATTTTCGCTCGAAACTAGCTTGAACTTTCGTTCAGAAGTAAATTCGGAAGCAATTTTGCTAGACGATGGATCACAAACGCTGTTGAACTTTCATTCAATGAGTGTATTTTCGCTGAGGTTGTAGAAACTATCACAATTAGCAAACACTTTTAGTTTTTCGCAGAATGATCCGTAATTTCGCTGGATAAAAAACTTTTTCAACATGAAATCAATCCAAAATTAATTCAAAATCACTAAAATCTTAATAAATTTAGGATTTGATGATTACTAGAGCTTTCCAAACAGGAACTAAGCAATTTCAATAAAATCCCATATCAAATACTTTCAAATTTGATCCATAATTGATGAAATAGCGATATTGAACTCAGACAACCAAAAACAAAATCAAGGGCACAAAGGTTTTGATACCATTTTTTTGGTCCAAAACATATCAAATTACAGTACTAATGATTGGATGAATGATTTAATATCAATAACAAACTCTCTAAAGAAACATATGATGAAGAATAATAGACCAAAAGTGTTCAAAAATAAACATATCAAAGCTAAAACTCACAATAAACAAGAGCTCCTATTGGGTTTTGTAACAAATTTATCAAAGTAAGTTTAACCATTTAAACTTCAAAAAAGCAGCAGATAATAGTGGTTAAAGTATGTTAAACAATCAAAATTTTTTAACCATTTTAACCAAAGACAAAAGCCAAGAACAAGGATCATTATTACATGTGAAAAGACATGCTATCAAAACGAAGAAAAAGAACAACCATAGGGTGTTCTTGAAACTATCTTTCAAGAACAAGATATTGAAGTATGGATGAGATGAAGATGATCATGCTCTTGAATGTCCAGCCCCTAAGAGAGAAATCCTCTAGTTTGTATTCCACAAGCTCTTCCGAACACCTAGCTAGTTAGGGAGCACAACACCAAAAACCCTCTTCTTGTGCCTCTTGCAAAAACCGAAATTTTCAGCTTCCTTTTCCTACTCTTCGATCCGAAATTTTCAGCCTTTTTGAGAGAGTTTGTTGCTTGTGTGTGAGAGAGAGTGTGTGTGTTTGATGAAGAGTGCAAGAGTAATGAAAGTCTTGTTTAGTCCAAGACTAAAAGAGCCCTCAAAACCCACATGGGGTGGCCGAAAATGGAGATTCAAATGGGTTCCCCCCATTTTGTAATTTTTATAAAATTGCACTCTTTTAAACCCATAGTATTAAATTAAAACCTATTTTAGTATTATAAGATTAACACACTTTTATTTGTTATTATTTAACCAACTTAAATAATGAAACAACTAATTTCTCATGAACAAATTATCCATATAATGTTGTTCCATTATAAAAGCAACATTTTGGAAAACCCATTTTCAAAATTCGTGTCAATATTTATTTGTATGATCTCATCAAAAGATAAATATTTATTGGTGTTTGTTTAGCTTGTTATTGGGTATGACCCGACTTGGATCATAACGTACTAACCACATCAATCTTGTATGTGTCTTGGGCATACAAGATCCAACAATCTCCCACTTACACAAGATTCATAGAAGATTGATGCAGGCAGTAAATACCGCCTAACAACGGTTTACTACCCTTAATACTTATGACAAAGTGCCATTCAATAACATCATCCCCTTCAAGTACCTTACTCGAAATGTTTTAGGCGAATCAATCATCTATCCTTTTGTCACAGATGTCATGTTAAATTCTAGACATACAGAGTGATCATTCTCCATTGATTAAACTTTATCAGGCCTTAGACATCTTACTCTCAACGAATAAGAAGGACAAATCCCATCTTGACTACATACGTCTCTCACAATTACCTTATATCATACCTGAACTCAGACTTATGTACTGCCATGTTTCAGAACAGCAAAGAATTGAGTCAAAGTATGATGTTTGGTAAATATCAAGACCCAATATGTATCTCAGGTCAGAGGATACCAAATGATATTCGCCTTTACTCAAAATTACTTATGATCAATCAAGAAGATTCCATGTAGTAATATTTGAGATGCAGCCAGTCCAATATTTGTATCCCATAAATATCTATGATCTTTGGTAGCAACCTTTTGCTCTATATTCATCCATATGAATATCTACCAATCCAAGTTCATAATAGTCTAACCTTCATATTTGTTCCCACAAGTATGAACGACTATGGACGTTCTAAGTAAATGATTTACTCATGGATTTTAAACATGCAAAATAGGAATATTACTTGAAACACTATAACCAAACTATAACCAAATAATTTATTCAAGTGATAAAGGGTTGCAATATCTAAATACAAAATTAAAGATCATATCGAGTCACTAGAATATTGAAGTCCCATGGCACAAGTATGACTTTCATGCTTTGCCTTTTCAAGAAGCTTCGTGAGTGGGTCTGGAATATTTTGATCAGTGTGAACTTTGTGAATACATATCTTTCTCTTTTCAACTTCATCCCTTATGTAATTGAATCTCCATTCAATGTGCCTTGTCTTTTGATGTGCACGGAGTTCCTTGATTTGAGCAATCGCACCCTCGTTACACAAAGAATTTCTAGGGGGTCCTAAATGCAAGGGACCACCAATAGATTGGCAATGAATTTCTTTAACCATGCAGCTTTCTGAGAAGCTAATGAAGCAGCGATGTATTCTGACTCTGTAGTTGATAATGCCACCACATCTTGCTTAGAGCTCTTCCAACAAATTGCTCCCCCATTCAAGATGAAAATGTACCCTTATTGTGATCGTGAATCATTCCGATCAGATTGGGAACTCGCTTCCGTGTAACCCTTTATTACGAGTTTCTCCTAACCAGATCTATAGACTAGGAACATATCTTTGGTGCTCCTTAGGTACTTAAGTATGTTCTTAACAGCCATCAAATGACTATTTCCAGGATTTTGTTGGTATCGGCTTATCATGCTCAAAGCGCATGACACATCCAGCCTTATGCATATCATTGCGTACATGATGGATCCTATATCATTGTGTATAGCTTCCAGGTGTGGAGGATTTGACGAAATGTCCGACCAAATCCAGAATGCGTAGGTTGCACTGGTACTGAACCACATGTTTAGTTTTTCTTGCATGTTCTTCTCCTACGTGATCGAGAACATTGAGGGAAAAGGAAAGGAAGGCTTCTGCATGTATCCATGTTTCTTGCAGATGATTATAGATGAGAAGCATCCTATGCTACCTAAGGAGAAAGATGATGCAGTCGTGCTTGAGGTAATGGATGATACCACCTTGGGTAGGATGAAGGTATACCGGGGGAAGAAGGTGAAACTCCCGGTCAGGAGACTTTTTGGACATCTGTCCAATAAGGACTATTTGGCGCCTTCTCGCAAGTAATGGCATCACGATGATAGTGATTCAGATGTGGAGCCCATTATGTTTCCTGCTCATGAAGATGTTAACGATGATGGCGACCATGATGATTGTCAAGGTGGGGGAGATGCTAGCCCCAGTTATTCACGGGCCACCGACACTTCTACCATATCTTCACTACCTTTACACAGTTCTTCTTCTGCTCCAGGTGGATCTGAGCAGCCTGCTATCCACCCCGACTTTTTGATAGAGGAAGAGGATGAGTCAGATGACGACCCTTTCGTCAGGCATGTCGGGAGCCGTGTTGTGGCTACTGAGAAAGGGAAATAGGTTGTTGGTGGACGCCAAGCTAGTACTACGGGTGATGACCCTAATTTCATGGATCCCACTTACACACCCGACCAGCCTATTAGCCCAGGGGAGCCCTAATTTCCAAGGGTTCAAGGAATAAGAGGATGGCTCAACCCCAGGAAAGAAGAGTAAAAGACCATGGTTTAAATTGATCACTTCTTCCACCACCACTACCACAACCACCATCACACCCACTACCATCTCCACTACCACCGATAATTCTACCACCACTCATACACCTACATCCACCTCAACCACAATACCCAACACAACTCCACCATAGGCCACTTCCATTCCTCCTCCCATCTTCACCACATCCACCACTACACCCACTACTCACCGAGCATGAACATCCACTCAATTCCCACTTACACCTGATTCTACTCTACCCACTGTTGGGTTAGAGGAATAGTTGGAGAGGCTAAACTGACTAGTGCTAAAGCTTCTAGCAACAAATGATCTCAGAGCTAATCAGATGAACCAGCTGATGACAGTCAATACTGCCGAAGCCAAGAAGATAGCTCAGCTCACTGAGAAGAACGCTTCTTAGAAGTGAGCGTTAGGTCGAGCTCACCATGCACTGAAATGTCAGAATGATCTGGTGATGGCTTATGTTGAAAGGATTGAAGGAATGGAGAAGAAGAACAAAAAGATTATGCTAAAGTTGAAGGGGATAAAGGGTGAGCCCCTAAAGATCAAAGGTAATGGTGATAATGAAGTAGATAATGATGATGGGACTTCTGATGATGAATCAGAAGAAGATGATGATGATATGGAAGTTGGAGATAGTGGTAAAGATAAAAGATATGATAAAGACGATGAGGATGATCAAGAAGGTGATGCATCTCCATCAACCTCATGTCAAGCTGCACATGAGAGGCGCTCATAAGAACCTCGTCGTCTGTAGCTCTAGCTGAAGAAACTCAAGAACAGGAAACAGTGATGCTCAACAACCTGAGGACTATGATAGTTTACCCCTACAGCAAGTCAAGACTCAGCTCACTATGATTCTTGATTTGCAAGGGATTGTAAGAAGGTCTGTGAGCTATACTCCTGAAGAAGGAGAGATCATCCATGATCTGATAGATTAGCAACTTGCTAATATGTTCAGATTAAATCTAAATGAAATTGCCAAAGATGCTCCAGAAGTTGATGTCGTAAGTGATGAGGAGCTATAGGATATGGATGAAATAGAGATCGAAGATGTCACAGCTGACCACTATCCCGAGTACACTGACTCTGAGGGCAACGTTATCCCCAACTTGGGTGAAACTTTTGGAAGTAAAGAGAATGATGAAAGTAAAGCCCAAGCTTCAGATGAAAATGTTGATATTGAGAAGCTAAATGAGCAACTTGTTTGCTGAAATGAAAGCCCAACGCGCAACCCCAAAGCAAAATGTCTACACCAAACTTACAGAGTCAATAGACATGAGAAAGTGTAAGGCAAGATTTTTGCGTGGGCATATTTTGAAGACTTGGAAGTCTATGCTATTGAAAGGGATAAAGGGATTGAGTACTTCACGTATCCACATGATCTAAAGACTCTTCCTAGTTTTGAGCTCAACCGACTAGCATGCTTAGATCTTTTTTATGCCAATCCTAGGAAGATGTCCGGATGGTTTGAGAAGGCGCTAAAGAAAGAATACCACACCAGATGTGTCAACTTCAGGCCTCCACACTTCAAATTGTGGTATTATGATTGGAGGACGAGAGAAGCGGTCATAGTTTTGAACAGTGATGGGAAGATAGAGACTATCAGGATATATGAACTAATATGGCTATTAACTTGTCTGCTAATGATGTTTACACCATATACAAGTGGCCACTGTTCTATGATACGCAAGATATTGTACATGCTCTACAGTTCCAACATGTTATACGACTCTGCTTTGCATTCGAGATACACGCAAGAGTCACTAGAGAAGAGAAGTACAAAAAATTTCAAGAGCGTGTGAAGAATGTTAGAAAATAGGCTAAACATATAAGCGTCAAAGGAAGATCTCCCAAGCTTATGAACAACAGATTGATCCACAACAGAGACAAAAGCTTGCTGAAGAAGTACTAAAGATCCTAGAAGAAGTTGATGACCGTGAAGTTGAAACTAAGCGTCTGGTGTATCTACAGTTTGATAAATTCTGTCTGATTTGGTTTCAATATTGGAGCAATTGAATACCACGAGAGAAACAGCAAATGAAAGATAGAAGAACTTGACGAAAAGATGTCAGACAATAGGATAAAATAGGTCCAAGGGGAGTTTGTTGATACATTATATTCCTAGTTTATGTTCTTAATATGAAAGTCTTTCATTTCTTACACGTGTATAATGTAATTATTCAATGAAATATGATATGCATTTGATGTTTATTTACCTTTATTATTTCATATTATTATTGTGTTAAGTATAATTCATATGTATGAACTTCATATGTAGGCTTGAGAGGGTTGTACACAATTCTAAGTCAATAATGATTGGGAAATATGTTCAACTTAGTCGGGTGATTATTCATGCTAATAGATAGTTCTTATGGACCATACGTATGAGTGAATAAACTAATCAACCAGTCCCAAGACTGAACCAGAAGACTGGATCAGTTGTATGATTGAGGCCTAAGATTGACTCAGTCGCACGACTGAACCTTAAGTCGTGCGTATGACTCAATTGCATGAGTCAGTCGCACGACTGAACCACGCTAATGGTTGAGTCGTACGAATGGCAGCTGCAAACCTATATATACCACTTAATTCATGGAAAACTAGAACACTTAAAGAGAGATTTCGAATATACATAAACCCTAGCCATCCAGAGCGTCCAAAACACACAATCCAACTTCATAGTTCGTTCTTGATCGATTTCTACTCATTCTTAATGTTTGTGTCATTGTTAGATCGATCGGATTATTGTTCTCACTAATTGGATCGCCAATCAAATAGGATTCCGAACTATTTGATCTGGTCTCACGCAGAATCCGTTAGTACTCCATACGTACACACAAAATACGAATTTTCCAGAAACCCTAATCTGACGTGTGAAGAAAAACTGAAACTTTAACACATGCAAACATCAAAAACTACATTTAGAAGCAAAAAAGGTGTCTCTTTTGAATGAAAACGTTGATTTTAACACCAAAACCAATTGAATCCACGCAAAATCACGAGCCAAAGCTCTAATACCACTTGTTAGGACCATGTATGTACGGAGTACTAACAGATTCTACGTGAGACCAGATCAAATAGTACGGAATCCTATTTGATTGGCGATTCAATGAGTGCGAACGATAACCTGATCGATCTAATGATGACACAAATGTTAAGAATAAGTAGAAATCGATCAAGTACGAACTATGAAGTTGGATTCGGTGTTCTGGATGCTCTGGAGGGCTAGTGTTTATGTATATTTGAAATCTCTCTTCAAGTGTTCAGTTTTTCCAAGAATTAAGTGGTATTTATAGGTTTGCAGCTGCCATTCGTACGACTAAATACATTATGTTCCTAGTTTATGTTGTTAATATAAAAGTCTTTCATTTCTTACACATGAGTAATGTAATTATATAATGAAATATGATATGCATTTGATGTTTATTTATCTTTGATTATTTCATATTATTATTATGTAAAGTATGAGTTATATGTATGAACTTCATATCTAGGTTTGAGGGTGTTGTACACAATTCTAAGTTAATAATGATTGGGAAATGTGTTCAACTTAGTCGGGTGATTATTCATGCTAATAGACCGCTCTTATGGACCATACGCATGAATGAATCATACTAATGAACCAGTCGCACGGCTGAACTAAAAGACTATATCAGTCGTATGATTGAGGTATAAGATTGACTCAGTCGCACGACTGAACCTTAATTCGTGTGTATGACTCAATCGCATGAGTCACTCACAGAACAAAACCATGCTAATGGTTCAGTCGAACGAATGGCAGCTGCAAGCCTATAAATACCACTTAATTTGTGGAAAAACAGAACTCTTGAAGAGAGACTTGGAATATACATAAACCCTAGCCGTCCAGAGCGTCCAGAACACCCAATCCAACTTCATAGTTCGTTCTTTATGATTTCTACTCATTTTTAACATTTGAGTCATTGTTAGATCGATCGGGTTATTGTTGTCACTGATTGGATCAACAATCAAATAGCATTCCACACTATTTGATCTCGTCTCACGCAGAATCCGTTAGTACTTCGTACATACACGGTCCTAACATAAACTTAAAAACTACAAAATTAAGAAAGTTGTTCAGCACATGGGCACATCATACGCCCACCTTGGCATATATTACACCCCTAAGACATTCCATACGCACAACTTTCTTCATTTTTCTTCATGTACGCCCACTTATACGCCGCCAATATACCGCCTAACATATTATACGCCGAAAATCGGCATATTATACGCTGGTACACCTAAATTTGTGTCTTTTCTTTTAACTTTTGATATTACATCTTTAGTCCTTGTAGTTACTTGTTTTGGTTCTTTTAATTCAAAATAAGTCCGCTTTAGCTCCAAACACCAATAATTCAAACCACAAGTAACTTGAACTTGTTCCACCAAAATCATAATGTAAAATTAAGAATTTATATCAATTAAACACTAAATTATTATCATGTGATTAATACCTTAACTCGAAGTGCCACACTATGAGAATCTAGTTTTCCTAACGTGCGGCTAAGTTTTGAACCATCACGCTGATCAATGTGTGATCGGAGTCGGACATGAAAATAACTTTAGATGATAGATAACATCCATATTCTACAAATATCAAGCAATAAGTTAACACAATCGAAATCCATAGAAGAAAACCTTGTCCTATAGGTTGTTTATGACAAAATGCCACTGATTTTCTGCCTAGAAGACTATGGTTATCGCCAAGACATCAAAATGGATGTAGATGAAAAAAAAGGTCACATGACGTTTAGTGACTTATTAAACATAGAAATGCTTTCGGCACAAACTTTAATTCAATGTTAGACTATAATATCAAAGTTAAATATGCTTATGCCATAGACTTTAAATTAATGTTAGACTATAATTTCAAAGCTGAAATATCAGTGTAACAAAATATGTATGTCTTATAATTCATATGCTTTATTTATACATATATATATATATATATATTCCTATGACTATAATATTGAGCAGGTTACTCAAACTCGTTGCTCATCCATTTAAATCTAAATTTTTGTGACTTGATTGATTTTAAACAATATGAACGATCTATTATCCGAAAGTCATAACAAATGACAATGTCTTTTCTCACTAATGGTGACCTACGCATATGACAGATCATGTTATGTACTTTATCCTAAGATAACTTGAATAAAGTGACTACATATATATCATTTGACATGCCGACTCAACTTTGTTATGTATAGGACTTATACATTCATAATAGGATTGAGTGACTTGATTCTTAACAAGATATCCTCACAAAATCATTGTCATATTTGACTTCTTAACACTCTCTAAGTATGTTTACGCTCATTCTACAAGATGAACTTACAATGTGTGTGTGTTGTGGGCTTGAAATTAGACTTCTCATTAAACTATTATTATATTCTATGATCTTACTTATGCCTATGAGCTTAATATGTTTTCTTGACGATATGGTATCGGAAACGCATCGTGCCGAGTCATAAGTCATATAGGATATGAACATAAACCATATTGACATTGAACTAAACAGATTTAAAGACACATATTCATGATACCTATAGGTGCTAGACTCAAATTATGTTTCGGTCTTAACACAAGTACAAATGACTCTAATATCTACACAAGTAAAAAGAAGCTCTGGGATGCATTGAAGCTTATATATGAGGGGTCTGATAAAGCTAAAGAAAAAAAGAAAGACCTCATGAAGCAGCATTTTGAGAACTTTAACATCAAGTCAGGTAAAACTATGACTCAATAATACTATAGATATGTGAGATTATAGATAGTCTCATGGATGTTGGAATTAAGCTTGACAATTAGGACATTATGAGTAAGTTCATGTTCTCTCTTCCTACAAAATAGACTAACTACTATGTGGCCATTAAGAGAATTGAAAACCTCTCCACCCTTACTCTCATAAAGCTGTATGGTATCCTTAATGACTACCAGATGATACGAACATGCAAAATCTATCAAGCAGCTCTTCTAGCTATCAACTGAGCTTTGCACTCTATGTGATTGAATGTGATAGAAGAGACCATGAGAGAGAGTGTAGATAGAGAAAGTAGAGATGAGTTCAGATTCAAGGCTAGGTTTATAAAGGGATTGAAGATCGGTGTTTGTGGGCATCAAAACAACAAAAAAGACCAAGAATCCTCGTAAAAGACATCATTTAATCATTTCTTTAGACTAAACCCGGGTTCAAGGGTTTGGGGTTTTTGAAAGAGGTAAATGTTGATACATGTATGTCCCTAGATCATGATATGTGATGTAATAGATCTTGTTTGGTATGATTAATGAACTGATATTGATAGTATGTTGGTTATAATGTTTAATAGTTCATTAATGAGTCGTAAATGAATTGATTGGGTTTATGATTACTTGAATGATTACATATAATATTATATTAATTAACTAAAACATTCAAACTTAACTTAATGAAGTTCCCATGCGAATGGCTCATGCGAATGAACCATACACATGAAGAACTTCACACGATTGACTCAGTCGCACGACTGAACCAGGAGACTGGATCAGTCGTACGACTGTAACATAAGATTGGCTCAGTCGCACGACTGAACACTCAGTCGCACGAATGAACCAACCGCATGGTTCAATCGCACGACTGAACCAAACTAATGGTTCAGTCGCACCATTGAATAGTGCCAACCTATAAATACAACTCAATTCGTGAAAAACGTGGACATTCGATCAAGTACGATTCAAGTCGAACCCTAGCCGTCCAGAAACCTTCCAAATCATTCTTCAAGTTCATAGAACACATTAGATCGATTCCTTATCGATTTCTAACGTTAGTTTCAATCCTTGATTGATTCTTCGTGTGTTCTCACTGATTGGATCGCCAATCAAATAGGATTCCGCACTATTTGATCCGGTATACACATGATCTCTAGGTATTTCAGTCGAATACCAGGTCCTAACAAGTGGTATCAGAGCCATTGGCTCTTGATTACGTGTTGATTCAATCAAGATTGCATAAAAGTTTGTGTTTTTACACTAAAAACGCAATCTTTGGCATCAAAAGTGATCTTGGAAGTTCCCTGCTCATCGACGTTTGGTTTCTACGGACTCAAGCGATTAGAACTTGTGAAATTTCGAATTTTTACGGCTGAAACCCGTCAACCTAGAATTTTCGCAAAACAGCAGCTTCAGTCGCACGACTGACTCATTCGTACGACTGGACTCCATTCGCACAGCTCATACGCACGATTGGACCTAGTCGCACATTCATTCGGCCGACTGAACCGTTCGTTCGCATAGCTCATACGCACCAGATTCATTCGCACGACTGAACCAATCGCCCAGTTCATTCGCACGATTGAACCAATCGCAGAGCTTATACGCACGAGTAGCTCATTCGCATCCTTCAGTCGCATCAGTGAAAGTTTGTTTGATTAGATTATAAGTTTATTCGAAATGGAAGATCAGATGTCAGCCTTTACTGGTGGGAAGGACTCAAGGATACAGAATCTGTTGCTGCTTGAGAGTGAGGTGGGGAATCACAATAAACCACCAAAGCTTTTGACTTTAGATGATTTTCCCCACTGGAAACAACGTTTTGAGATCTACCTTAATGGAGTAGATCCTAATCTGTGGGAAGCCATTGAGATAGGCTATAGTACACCGGTGGGAGCTCATGGGGTTAAACTAACATTAAGCGGGATGACAGATGCACAGAAAGTAAAGTACAATGCAGAGAAAAGAGTTTATGCATTGATCACTCAGTCTATCCCCAAAGACATATTCCACCAGTATTCCGAGAACAAGCAGTCTAAGAAACTGTGGGATGCGCTAGAGAAGAGATATGATGGTAATGCATCATTGAAGGCAATCAAGGCAAAGGAGTTAAAGAAGGAATTCGATAACTTCTCATCAATTGGTAATGAAAGTTTGGACGAAGTCATAGATAGATTCTACCACTTGATGAGCGAATTGCATACACATGGAGTGGCTACTACCATGGAAGAAAAGGTAAGCAACTTCGCAGACGGGTTGCCTGATAAGTGGGCTACATTCGTGTCTAACCTGAGACAGAATGGAATCCTTGTAAAGCTGGATATAAATGACTTCATTCTTAAGTTGCGAGAAGAAGCACTAAGGATGAAGTATAGAGCTCAGAAGTCTTCGTACACACAAAATCCAGCTTTATACAACGCCATGCCTCAAGCTAAGACATTTGGAGCACCCCTCCAGACTGCTTTTGTGTCTAGCTCGTCAGGTCCCTCACATGCTTCTCCTTCTGGATCAGACACGTCTGGGTCATCATGTACCCATCATATTGGATCAGAAGCAAACGCTACCAAACTGAAGACTGAGAACTTCGGTAATGTGACCGTGGAAGTAGCACGAGAGCATATGGATCTCTTAGCAGCAGTGGTTCATTCATATGATGGACTTGTTGCTGGGAAGATTGGAAACTGCCATCTGGCAGATGAGGACTACGAGCAGGTGGATGAGATGGAGCTTGAAAGAATGGATATAATGTGGGCCTTAGCAAGTGCTGTTCGGAGGGCGAAGAAGTTTGTGAAAAAGACTGCACAGAACTTGGTTGCTACTAAGGACACCACCTTTGGCTTCGACAAGAGTAAAGTGACCTGCTTTAACTGTGGTGAGAAGGGGCACTTCAAACGAGAATGTGTCAAGCCAAAGAAGACGGGGAATGGGACCCGTTCTCATCATTTACTCGCCAGGACAAGCAACCCTCTAATTCTACTTCATCGAACAAGGATCCAAAAGCACTAACTGCTCATGATGATGAAGGACAGGATTGGAGTTTCAGGTTTGTCTCACCAGGAGAATCTAACATTGCCAGTGTCGAGGATATTGACGATGATTCTGCGAGTGAAGGTGATATAGCAGTTGAAATTGCAATGTCACATAGTGAAGAAACAACTACAGCCGAGGTCAGCTACAAGCCAAATGAGGAAGTTTCCACATCAGAGACAGAAAAGCCAGAGTCGACAGAACCAGAATCATCTGATGCGGCACTGATGGCTAATACTTCTGAACCAACTCAGGGTGTTCGCTATAGTGCTGAGACTAACACGTGGATTATAGACAGCGGAGCATCCCGGCACATGACAGGAAATAGCGCCCTTTTATCGAACGTCAAACAAATAAAAGCAGGGCATGTTTCCTTTGAAGGAAACAAAGGATGCTATATCACAGCTCAGGGAGAAGTGGGAAATCAGAAAGTTAAGTTTGATAAACTGAACTACGTTCAACAACTTCAGAACAACTTACTTTCTGTTTCACAAATCTGTGATAAAGGGTTTAAAGTCGTCTTCGATAATCAGAAGTGCTACGTGCTGGAGAAAGAATATATGATCCCAGAGCACTAAGTTCTGATGACTGCTTCAAGATATAAAGACCTATATGTCTTGGATCTGTCAACAGCTGCCACAACGGATCATGAGGTTCAGTGTTTCTTATCTAAAGCTACTGAGAAGGATTCCATATCCTGGCATCAGAGAATGGGACACATTAGTCAAAGGAAGATGAATCATTTGATTCAGAAGGATTTAATTAGAGGAGTGAATGTCAAGAACTTCCAACTTCCTGACTTTTGTGTAGCTTGTAAGAAAGGCAAACAGACAAAGAAGGCTCATAAGGAAAAGAAAGTTCATTCAATAGAACTTCCTCTTGAGCTTCTTCACATGGATTTGTTTGGTCCAGTTAGTAGAAGGAGCATTGCAGGCGACGCGTACTGTTATGTGGTCACTAATGACTACTCAAGGTTCACTTGGGTCATGTTTCTGAAATCAAAATCAGAAACTTTGGAGACATTCAAGGAATTAGTAACCACACTGGAATCACTCTACAAGCTCAAAGTTCGACAAATACGCTCAGAAAACGGGACAGAATTCAAGAATCAAGGGATGGAGGCATACTGCAAGGAAAAGGGAATTGTGCATCAATTCACTTCTGCCTACACACCTCAGATGAATGGCGTTGCTGAGAGAAAGAACAGGAGTTTGATAGAAACAGTCCGGACTATGCTGGCAGACTCGAAACTGCCTATCCAATTCTGGAACGAGGCAGTGGCAAATGCGTGCTATACACTGAACCGAGTCCTAATAGTCAAGCGCCACGGAAAGACATGTTATGAGCTACTTCAAAGACGCAAACCGAATTTGGAGTATCTTGAACCTTTTGGCGCACCGTGTACACTTCTGAAGAAGACACAAGAAGGAAAATTCAGCGAGAAGGCAGTTGAAGGAATTTTTCTAGGATACAACATACCGAACAAACGAGTTTACAATAACTCAACGGGTCTTGTAGAAGTGTGGTGTAATGTCGACGTTCAGAGATATACCACACCACCTACAGGCAAAGGACCTGCATACTTCTTCGATTATGATGGATTCTTCAAATCCTTCAACATCCCTCTCTCTCCCTCGGATGATGAGTTAGCTACTAGGATGATGTTTGATACACTAAACACTCCATCCAGCACACAGGGAGAGTCATCTACTCAGTCAGAAGGGGTAGTCGATGAAAGTGACTCCTCCTCTGAAGATGAAACTGAAGCAGATGACCAGAACAGTCAGGAGGAACAGGTTCCAGTTCCTGAAAGTCCACAAGCAACACAAGTGATGTACCCTCGACTTTGGAACCTCAAACTCCAACCTCCTCAGATGCAGACCAAAATGTTCACAATCTTGGTTCGGAGGTGACTGTGCCGACTACACCAGGATCACGACTAAACGTCTATCATCCCCTTGACAATGTTATTGGAGATGTCCGATCAGGAGTACAATCTCGAAATCAGCTATACTCAGCTGCTTACGCCTCAGTTATGGAGAAGGGTTACATTCATGATGGTGCTTATCGATGTTTTGTCTCACAGGTTGAGCAAAAATATGTCAGTGAAGCACTAAATGATGAGGTGTGGGTGAGTGCCATGCAAGAAGAACTTCTGCAGTTTAAGAAGTTAGGTGTATGGACTCTGGTTGATAGACCTAAAGGTGCTAAAGTCATTGGCACCAAATGGGTACTAAAATGTAAGAAGGATGACCAATGAGTCATTATCAGGAACAAAGCTCGACTGGTGGTTCAAGGTTTTCGCCAAGTCGAGGGGATTGACTATAATGAGGTGTTTGCACCCGTGGCAAGGATGGAAGCTATTCGTATCTTCCTTGCCTATGCCTCGTACATGAAGATTGAAGTCTACCAATTAGATGTGAAGAGTGCATTCCTTCATGGAGAAATCAGGGAAACAGTCTATGTAAGTCAACCGAGAGATTTGAAGACCCTTATCATCGGGATAGAGTTTACAAGCTCGAGAAAGCTTTATATGGGCTTCATCAAGCTCCTCGAGCTTGGTATGAGAAACTCTCGACTCATCTTGTGAAACACGGCTTTCGCAGGGGAGTCATTGACTGTACACTGTTTATTAAAGAAAAGGATGGTGACCAACTGCTAGTACAGATATATGTTGATGACATAATCTTCGGGTCATAGAACGAAGATTTATGCAAAGAGTTTGAAGCAGTGATGAAGAAAGAGTTTGAGATGAGTGCAATGGGGGAGATGAAGTTCTTTCTCGGGTTACAGGTGGATCAAACACCTAATGGGATCTTTCTACATCAGACCAAGTATGTAGGAGACATTCTCAGTCGCTTTGACATGGAAAATGCCTCTGCTGCTGGGACTCCACTTGCTACGAATCATGATATAGCACCTGATGAGAATGGAGATCTTGTAGATGCCACTATGTACCTAGGAATGATTGGATCTCTCATGTATCTCACTGCCTCAGGACCTGATATCATGTATGCTACATGTTTATGTTCCAGATATCAGGCTAAACCTAAGGTCAATCATCTGATCGGGGTCAAAAGGATCTTTCGCTATCTAAAGGGCACACCCACACTGGGGTTGTGGTATCCCCATGATGACGATTTTGAGCTCACAGCGTATAGTGACTCGGACTATGGAGGCTGCAAAATGAATTACAAGTCTACATCAGCAGGGTGTCAATTCTTTGGGAGAAGATTAGTTACATGGCAATGTAAGAAGCAGACATCGGTTGCATTGTCAACCTGTGAAGCCGAATATGTTGCTGCTGCAAGTTGCTGTTCCCAAATCATTTTCCTATTTTTGTTGATAACTCTGCTTGAATTGCAGTAACCAAAAGTCCGGTTCAACATCCTAAGACCAAACACATCGGTATTAAATACCACTTCATAAGAGCCTGTTTTGAAAAGACCTTAATAGATGTGGTTAAAATTAATACTGATTTTCAACGTGCTGACCTCTATACAAAAGCCTTTGATAAACCACGTTTTCAATACTTGCTAGAGGTCAACGGCGTTAAAAAGAAAAGTGAGGTAATTCCTGATGAGAATAATGTGTAGTCCGATGTCGTGTCGTTAATGTTTATTTTATTTTTTGTTATCTGTTTTTTTTTCTTTTGTCTGTTATATTTAAATTCATGTATCTTGCTGTTTATTAAAATCCAAAAATAATTAAATCCAAAATGATTTTAGTATTTTAGGGGGAGACTATGTCAGCAAGTTAATATTAAAAAAAAAAGGGAGAAGGGGTAACTAGCTGAAATAAGGTAGATTGTGTCTGTGATACTGATTCAATACCTTTGGAATATGATAGTACACAGGAACAAATCAAGAGGGATTTTAAAATTTAAGGTTTGAAAAGATGCAAAAGTTCAAAGTATAAGTCTGTGTAGTCTAAGCAATATAAAAAGGGAAAATGATAGAAAACTGGCAACTCCTAAGGTGACACAGAGAAAGTAGACTTAGAGGCTGCTTGACCACAAATGATATGTTGGTAGATTCAACACAATAGACAATTAGACCTGATTGGTGATCTCAAGATCAAACTAAGTTGTTCAACTGACTGTGGGTTCCATCTTATCACTGGTTAACACAATCAAATATATTCCAATAAGGGGTAATGAGCATTTAAATGCCACAAAAGTGTGCGGATGACCACAATTAGAGCAAAGCAAGAAAAATGAAAGACAAATGCAATAAAGCTAATGACTCATGTTGTTGGTGCATATTGTGTCAAATAAAATAAGCTGCTCTAACAAGGAGATAGGTTGTGTGCCTCTCTGCTGTGCGATGGCACTGACCTGAGGATAAGCATAACCTAGATATTCTAGAATTCATTGTTGTTTGCCGCCTCTCTGCTGTGCGATGGCACTGACCTGAGGACAGGCTTCTCTTTGAAAGCTCTAAGAATAGTCTCTTCTTGTAATAATACCCGTAGACCGCTCAAAACCTCTGAGGAATGTTGATTACCATATACGTGTGGGATCCACAAATGTTAGCTCAAATAATTAAACCTAAATCAGTCACCAGTCTGCGTCAAAAGTCTGTGTATGGATTCAAGTGGACAAACATACTGACAATCTTAGTGGCTACATTCTCAAGAGTTCAAATCAATGTGAAAATCTAAGAGTTTCAGTATGATTTCCTTAAGTTGCTAACGACTCTGGATGAACACCGAGAATTTAAGCATCAAAAAGTTTTAATAACAAGTCCCAAAATGATTTGATACTCCTGTATGATTCCAAAATGAGTTGGTCCAGATATGATCAATCTAAGTCAAGCTGTCTACTCCTAATCAAATCCCTTAGATTTCAATCTTAGGGTTTTATCTCTCACAAAAGGTCCAAACATAAACTGTAGTTGTGTAGTTAGTTTAAGTTCCTATGTTTAACTTTTAATTTGTGTGTCAGTCGGACTACATCAGGGAAATCAGAAGGGAATTAACTTACCTAAAAAGGGTCATGTCTGAGATGGCCACATGGTTTTAAAATTAAAAGGTCACGTCTGAAGTGACTGACTTGGTTAAGAGCTTACAATGTTATTATCAAAAGTAAAAAGGGTCTGAATAGTAAATGTTAAAAATGACTGTAAACTCACAAAGTGTGACCCATTCGCACTAGTGGATCAGGGTTATCGACCAACTATGCGAATGACTTCCAATCGGCCGAATGGACATGAAATTGATCCATCCGACCAAATGGAAGGGGGAGAATGAAACAGTAGACCGACTGAGGCTCAGTCGGTCAACTAAAGGGGCGAATGAAGGAGACCGAATGAGTCAGTCGACCGACTGAGACTCAGTCGGCCGACTGAATGCGATTGACTAGGCCAATCGTACGACTGAACCTCAGTCGCCCGATTGAACTGAGCGAATGAGGCCAGTCGGCCGAATGAACCTAGGTTCAGTATTTAAGGGACTTAGTCGATCGCATCTCCCTCATCACTCCTAATAGCACCCCAAATCGCACTCTGTACCGTTACCCTGTCAAACTTGCCACCGATTCTGATATACATTGCGGTTAAGATTCTTACATTCCAGTGACGATTTACAGGTACATTACTCCTTAAATCCTACCAAAATCAGTACCTCACCGAACTACAATAGCGACATTGGATTGAATCAAGAACCGAACAATGAATTGACCTAATCACCTATGTAAATGAAGCAAAATGTTAAAATTGAGTTTAATAGGTTATTAGTGACAAGTAGACGAGGCTAATGGACCATTACACACTGTTAAAAGACTTAGATTGGTCAAGATTCGACCCACAGGCGATCGAACAGTGGGGCAAGCGACTGGTCGTTTGAATGAACTCCTATCGCACGATTGAACCTTGCGATTGGATCATTCGACCGACTGAACCACCCGAATGAGTCCAGTCGGCAGATTGAACTCAATCGCATGTCTCAGTCAGCAGATTGAACTCAATCGCATGTCTCAATCAGCCGATTGAACTCAATGGCATGACTCAAACAGGCGACTGACTTCAGTCGCATGATTCATTCGCACAAATGAATCAAAATGACTTTGACCTTACACTTAGAACAGAAGTTTTCATGTCTTATGTACTAATGGTTCTATGTCTTGTGTGTTACAGATAAATGGCAGAAAAGTGGACCATAAATCCAAAGCACAACATCTGTGCCCATTTGGATCACACCACCAGGAACGGGGCTGAGTTCACCGAAATTATAGCATTTCTGAGACGGTCCCCGATCTATAAGGCGATCTCCACTCCTTGCACGCCTTATAGATCACTCCATCAGGCATTCTGAGAAAATGCCTTGGTGGACCGCTCTCGTGAGCCTTACTGTATCAGGAGCTCCATACTGGGCCATGATATTGAGATCTCTGCCGCCGACATTCAGAGGGTCCTAGAGTTCGGGGAGGACGCTGATCATCCAACAAAGCTACATCCATTGACAGTAAGAGGATGCTTCCGAAGGATAAAGTACGCTGGGGATATCAACTCAGGTGTGCTCAACAAGAGCAACCTGAGCCCCCAGTACAAGTACTTAGCACACGTGATTCTCAAGTGTGTAGCATCGAGGAGGGGGGGTTGATGACCTCTCAGACCAGATTCAAAATGCCTACGTGGCACTGGTTCTGAACCACCCCTTCAGTTTTTCCAGCATGATATTCTCCTACTTGGTGGAGAATTTGGAGGTAAAGGGAAAAGAGGGGTTCTGTATGTACCCCAGATTCTTACAGCTCGTCTTCAACGAGAAGCTGCCACAGTTGCCCAAAGAGAGTCATGACGCAGTGGCCTTAGAGATAATGGATGATACTACTCTGGACAGGATGAGAGTTTACAAGGGAAAGCAGATTAAGCCAAGTGAAAAGAATGATTAGCCACTTAGCAGATGAAAGCTATGTGGCACCGGGGAGACGCCAATGGCGTCACGAGGACAGTGACTCCGACGTGGAGCCAATTGTCCTCCCCACTGATGATTCAGAGGAGGATGACAGTGGGGATGATACTGTTCCATCCAGAGGCACTGTGTTTGACTCTGTTCCCTCGGTGTCTGTCTCACCTGCTGAGGTAACTGAGTCAGCAGGATTTCATCAAGATTTTGTTCTGAACGAGGAGGATGAGGATGAAACTGATGAGGAACCATTGACCCGGACTGTGGGAAGGAAAGTGGTTCCCACAGAACACGAGTTGAGGGTTGTTGGTGAACAACCGAGAGGCTCCGGAGATACAGAAACTGATCCATCATATGCTCCGGGGTCCTCAGGCGGGATTGAAGGGGGAGCATCCACCTCGAAGGGAACGAGGAGAAAACGAATGGCTCAACCCCATGGCCAGAAAAAGAAAAAGCGTAAGGTAACCTTCATCACCACCACATCCCCCATACCTTCCACCACTACCACCTCTACAGACACACCTTCCACCACCATACCTCTCCCCACAGCAACCAAAGACACCACCATACCGACCACCACAAGCCAGACCCCTGCCACCACTACATCATTCACCCCACACTCACCACCACTATCATCCAGACCTGACCCGATATTCACCACCTCCACCACCACCACTAGCCACCAAACCGAGCCCTCTGCCTACCCCTCACACACCTATAGATCTCCTCTACCTCCAATAGGGGTAGAGGAACAGCTGTCAGCCTTAAATAGAATGGTGTTATGATTGCTGGCGGCTGATGAGGAAAAGACCTCTCAGATCCGCCAGCTCACCGACCTGACTGCTGCACAATCGCATAAAATAGCAGAGCAGGATCGAGTAATTGCGGAGCAGGCCCAGCAATTGGCTGCTCAGAACACTCAGTTGGACCAACTCCGAGCGCAAAGCGTCACAGCAGGTAAGCAGATAGAGGAGTTGGAAAAGGCTAAGAGGACCATTCTGCTAAAATTGAAAGGATCAAAGGCGGAACCTCTAAAGATAAAGGATGGAGACAAAGATAATGAAGATGATGATGATGATGATGATGATGACAGTGACTCTGATGAAGAGAAGACCGAAGAGTGGTGCGCAGATGAAGACACTGAAGAAGGAGAAGCAGCTGAATCGGTCTCAGCTCTAGGCCAAGAGAAGAGAACAAAGAACAGACAGGATCAGTCCGCTTCTGCTTCTGCACCGTCACAAGAAGAGTCCAGCATTCAGGATAAAAGTAAATAGTGGATGTTTATGTATTTATTTACTTTTGTATTCTGTATTGAAAAACATGTACTAAATGTTATATTAAGTTAATGCATTTTGGTTGATATATTACTAATGATTTGAGTGTGAAATGTGTAAATCAAATAGATCCAAAGTACCACATAGATGAGTTTGATATTGCTCCCCTTCAACAGATCAAGTCTCAACTCACAATGATTCTTGATCTGCAAGGGATTGTTAGAAGGTCAGTGAGTTATACCCCTGAAGAAGGTGAAATAATTCACGACCTATCTAACGAGCAACTGGCAGAGATGTTCAGACTCAATCCTGATGACATTGTCAAGGATGCTCCAACAGTTGATTCAACCAGTGACGACGAACTACACGACGTTGATGAAGTTGAGGTTGAAGATATTGCTGCTGAAGAGTACCCTCAGTACGCTGACAACGAGGGTAATGTGGTCCCCAATCTGGGTGAGTCCCTAGTCAGTGATATGTTTGAGGTACTAGACAAGATGGAGCAGGAAGCAGGAAAGACCGAAGGAACAGCCCAAGCCTCAAACGATGACGTATACATTCGAAAGGCTGAGTGGGCTGATTGTTTTAAAGAAGTCAGAGCCCAACGTGCTGCACCGAAGAAGGATGCCTACACCAAGTTCTACAGCGTCAAGAAACATCATACGGTGTCAGGCAGGATTATAGCATGGGCATATTTTGACGATCTTAACGTTTATGCCGTTAAGAGGGAAAAGGGCATAGAGTACTTTAGATTTCCATATGATCTAAAGACTCTACCAGGATTTGAGCTCAACCAGCTGGCCAAATTGAAGCTGTTGTATGCTGACCCGAGAAAGATGTCAGGCTGGTTTGAGACTGCCCTCAAGAAAGAGTACCACACCAGATGGATTAACTTCAGACCTCAACAACCTACAAGGTATATTAGAAGGTCTGAGATGGATGCCATTACTGGAAAACCTAAGATTGTGTTGAAGTGGAGTCCTCCTCGCACTATGTCGAGAATCCCTCTCAGGGAAATGCCACAGGACTTCACTCCACACTTCAAATGGTGGTACTATGATTGGAGAACTGCTGAAGCTGTCATAGTTCTGAACAAAGGGGATCAAATGGATACTGTCAGGGTATTCGACCCAATGTGGCTAACTAACTTGTCTGCTAATGATGTCTATACATTATACAAGTGGCCACTGTTCTATGACACACAAGACATTGTACAAGCCCTCCAGTTCCAAGATGTTATACGACTTTGCTTCGCGTTTGATATTCACGCGGGAGTCACACAAGAGGACAAGTACAAGAAATATGAGAAGGTAATGAAGAAAACAAGACATTAGAGAGATCTAGGTCCAAGGGGGAGTTTGTTGATACATGTATGTCCCTACATCATGATATGTGATGTAATAGATCTTGTTTGGTATGATTAATGAACTGATATTGATAGTCTGTTGGTTATAATGTTTAATAGTTCATTAATGAGTCGTAAATGAATTGATTGGGTTTATGATTACTTGAATGATTACATATAATATTATATTAATTAACTTAAACATTCAAACTTAACTTAATGAAGTTCCATGCGAATGGCTCATGCGAATGAACCATACACACGAAGAACTTCACACGATTGACTCAGTCGCACGACTGAACCAGGAGACTGGATCAGTGGTACGACTGTAACATAAGATTGGCTCAGTCGCACGATTGAACACTCAGTCGCACGAATGAACCAACCGCATGGTTCAATCGCACGACTGAACCAAACTAATGGTTCAGTCGCACGATTGAATAGTGCCAACCTATAAATACAACTCAATTCGTGAAAAACGTGGACATTCGATCAAGTACGATTCAAGTCGAACCCTAGCCGTCCAGAAACCTTCCAAATCGTTCTTCAAGTTCATAGAACACATTAGATCGATTCCTTATTGATTTATAACGTTAGTTTCAATCCTTGATTGATTCTTCGTGTGTTCTCACTGATTGGATCGCCAATCAAATAGGATTCCGCACTATTTGATCCGGTATACACGTGATCTCTAGGTATTTCAGTCGAATACCAGGTCCTAACAGTAAAGAATCATCCAAAACTCACATTTTTGTGTAAGAAAACATGTAAAAAGCTTAGATATAGCTTCATGAATGATAAACCAAGGATTTGGATGTAAAATGTTGGAGTTTTGGGTTAAAAATGGATTGATTCATAATTTCAGCCCGTTCTGCAAAATTGTGGGTTTGTCCAGTGAAATTGTGTAGTCATCCACACAAACTTTGAAGCGGAACTGGCAGCGGAACTGGCAGCGGAACTGGCAGCGGAACTGGCAGCGGAACTGGCAGCGGAACTGGCAGCGGAACTGGCAGCGGAACTGGCAGCGGAACTGGCAGCGGAACTGGCAGCGGAACTGGCAGCGGAACTGGCAGCGGAACTGGCAGCGGAACTGGCAGCGGAACTGGCAGCGGAACTGGCAGCGGAACTGGCAGCGGAACTGGCAGCGGAACTGGCAGCGGAGAATCTGGCAGCGAATCTAGTAGCGAATCTGATGATCTGGCAGCAAAATTAGGTAGAAATTAATTCCTTTGAGTGTTAACTTATCTGTAGGGTATATAGTGCGACCCTTGCTTAGAATTTTTAACCCTATACTCCTAAAGGCCTCAAACACCTCATGATTGGAAAACACGAACTTATCTCCACAGTCCTCTTATAGCCTTAGCACCTATGTAATAACCTCAACAGTCATACAGATATCATTCTCTAAAACTCTAGCTAAAGTACTCGTGTCATGCTCAGTAGTTTTCGAGAAGTCTCGGATATGCAAATTATATATGTTTCAAGAGTAAGAGATCGCATAAGCAATTGTTGAGCCTTGGAGCCAACGTATACAGTCATGAAATTCCGCGGCCTTTGGATTCCTATTATCAAGAATGGACGTGATGTTGTTTGGTTCGTCAAATTTCAAATTAACCATTTATCTGAAAAGAAGTGGATGAAACATGTTAGGAAGATGTACCAAAATAAATAATAATAAATAACAATTAAAAGTATTAAAATTAAAGAAAAACCAAATTATTTCCCTGGGCGAAAGTACAGTTTCACTAGCCGAAACAGTAGTTTCGGCAAGCAAAAATGCAATTTCAGCAGAGATTCACTTGTAGTTTCGGCCATTCGAAGAAGTAGTTTCGACACGCCGAAACTAATTTTTCGGCAAGCCAAAACTTAGTTTGGCAAGCGAAGCATTCAGGTTCGCTCAGACAGCATAACCTCAAAGATTCTTTGAAAACTATTGACCTTTCCTTCGGTTTCGCAATAAGCTACTGTATTTTCGCAGATGAACAGCGAAGGTACCGAAGAGTCAAAATCAAATACGACCATTAAACGTTGACTAAACATAAATTAAACTATTTACGATGGTTTGAAACACACCCTAAATTATAAATGATCATCAATCACATAAAAACCACACTAGAAATTAAAATCGTACCGGAGGTCGATTGTTAGGGCTCCGGGTCAACTAACAGTGAATTACACGAAAATGAGTCAACAATTTTACACAACCCCATATATATAGAATAAAGTTTTGCTACCAACAAAACTATAGTTTTGCCCTTTAAATCGTTGAATCAAAATAGTTCTGAAATGAGCGAAAGTACCGGCAAGTCCATAGTTTCGCACATCGAAACAACCAACGAATCTATAGTTTCGCTAGACACAAAAACTTAAAAAAATTCAATTTCTTTTAAATATTTAGTAATTATATAAAAGGAATTTAAGAAAAAGATAAAAAAAAGAAAAGGAAAATAAAAATAAATATAAAAGAACCAAAAATGCCCCACAAGACCAACAAAAAGTTTACAAAATTAAATAAAATAAAGGAAGATAAAAGGACATTGAGATACGATAAACTAAAGAGATTTTCCGGAAAGTCGAAGTTTGGTAGGATTGATGATATACTTGTCTTTTTAAACTCATGCCTTCCTCTTGTCAACAAGTAAATTGTAGCTTCTATTATCATTTTTTGATTTATTAAAAGAATACTTAAATGACTTAGTCCCCATAGACATTTGGCAAAGAAACTCATCTTGTCCTTATGATGTATTGAACAAAATGACAAACTCCGCTTGATTATCCCATGATGAGCACAACAAAGAACTTTCCAAAAGACGCACAAACCTTAGAATTCCCAAATGATGAGAGCTCTAGATCCACACTCATGTATAACAAAGGATATGATGATTTGATCTTGACATATGAGAGCTTCAAGTCTATATTCACATATAACAAAGAAGATCATCATAATGTGCTTAACAGTCTAGGCCTATACTTACATATAATAGAGGAGATCATCACTCTAGGTCAATGTTCACACGTAGCAGAGGAGCTAAGCACATAATAATATACAACAAGGAGCTTCTTTGATACAAAAGGAACTAGCAAGTAGCACTTTTGAATAATACGGAGAGGGGGAACAAGGAATTTTCAAAAAGACACATCAAAGAAGAGATATTATGTTCTGAATCCATTTTGGACAAGTACTTGAAACATTGTGAACGCCAAAAATGTCAACAGAATAATCCAAGTCAATAAGCTTCTTATCCTATTAGTTTAGCCACAAGATCATCATCCACTTCGCATTCTGGCTGAGCCTATCATGCATATCCCAACACAAGACCGTTGACCTCCTTCAAATCTTTCAGGCAACAAAAACTCTATTATGCAATACAAACAGATAAACTTGAGTTATTCTCCCAAAAATTCTACAAATCAGTATATAAGAGAAATTTCTACAAAAATATCTATCATTCGTTTTTTATGTAAAATAATGAAGGATGATGGAGGTTAAAAATTAGAGAAGGAAAGAACAAAAGAAAGAAACGATTATGTGCAATATTTACATGAGACAATTAAGAATACAGTTTTAAAAGGATATCAATCCTAACATGGAGACTGGTTCATAAAAATGAGGTTTATTGAATGTTTTAGTGAAAATATCAACCTTTTGATTTTTAGTGTCAATAGGAATAATATCAATAAAACCCTTCTCCTCAGCATCACGAATTGCATGAATTCTTGTCTTGATGTGCTTGGTACGGGAATGGTGAATTGGATTCTTTGTGATTGCAATGGCTGCTTCATTGTTAGAGAATAATGAAGTTTGGGGAAACTTCTAGATACATGTTTGTCCCTAGATCATGATATGAATGTAATAGATCTTGTTTGTCTGATTCTAATGTAATGTTTGGAATGATTAATGAAATGATATTCGTTGTTTGTTATTTATAATGTTTGATATTTCATAAATGAGTCAATGTTGAATTGGTTAATTAGGTTTGTGGTTGTTTGAATTGTTACACATAATGTTATATTATTTAATACATTCAAACTTAACAAAATGAAGTTCTCATGCGAATGGCCCATGCGAATGGACCATACGCATGAATAACTTCATACGAATGACTCAGTCACACGACTGAACTAGGAGACTGGAGCAGTCGTATGATTGTAACATAAGATTGGCTCAGTCGTACGACTGAACACTCAGTCGTGCGGATGAATCAGCCGCATGGTTCATTCGCATGACTGAACCATACTAATGGTTCAGTCGCATGAATGAACAATACTAACCTATAAATACAACCCAGTTCATGGAAAAACAAGGGCATTCATTCTATTTCAACTCCAGACGTACCCTAGCCGTACAGAAGCCTCCAAGTGATACTCCAAGTTCATAGAACGTTGTAGATCGATTCCTAATCGATTCTTAACATTTGATTCAATACTTTATTGATTCTACATGCGTTCTCACTGATTGGATCGCCAATCTAATAGGATTCCGCACTATTTGGTTTGGTTTACACGTTAATCATTTGGTATTTCGTTAAGTTACCCGGTCCAAACAAGTGGTATGAGAGCTATTGGCTCTTGATTATGTGTGATTCTATCAAGATTGATAAAAAGTTTGTGTTTTTACACTAAAAAATACATCATTTTGTGTCAAAAGTTGTCTTGGATGTTCCCTGCTCATCCAGTTTCGGTTTCTACGCCTTAGGCGATTAGGGTTTGCGAAATTTCGATTTTTTATGGCTAAAACACGTTTAACCTAGAAATTTTCGCAAAACAGCAGCTTCAGTCGCACGAGTGAGCCATTCGCACGACTGGACTTCATTGGCACCTTCAGACGCACGATTGGACTGAGTCGCATCTCCATTCGTACGACTGAACCATCCGTTCGCAGTGTTCATACGCATCAGCTTCATTCGCACGACTGAACCAATCGCTTAGTTCAGCCGCACGATTAAACCAATCACATAGTTCATTCGCTTGGATTGCCCATTCGCATCACCCAGTTGCACCAGTTTGACAGTTTGTTTAGTACACTTGAAAGTTAATCGTGATGGAAGATCAGATGTCAGCGTTTACTGCCGGCAAGGACTCAAGGATCCCGAACCTACTGTTACTTGAGAGTGAGGTGGGGAATCATAATAAACCACCAAATCTCTTAACGTTAGATGAATTCCCCACTGGAAACAACGTTTTGAGATCTACCTCAATGGAGTGGATCCAATTTGTGGGAAGCTATCGAGATTGGGTATAGTATGCCGGTGGGAGCAGATGGGGCAAAGCTTACTTTGGGAGGGATGACTGATGCTCAGAAAGTTAAGTATAATGTAGAGAAGAGAGTTTATGCATTGATTACACAGTCTATTCCTAAAGATATTTTCCAGCAGTACTCGGAGAATAAGCAGGCCAAGAAATTGTGGGATGAACTGGAAAAGAGATACGACGGGAATGCTTCGTTGAAGGTAATTAAAGCTACGGAACTGAAGAAAGAATTTGACAACTTCTCATCAATGGGAAACGAGAGTTTGGACGATGTTATTGATAGATTCTACCATCTGATGAGTGAAATGCATACACATGGTGTTGCGACTACCATGGAAGAAAAGGTCTCAAATTTCGCAGACGGAATGTCAGAAAAGTGGGCTTCATTTGTGTCAACCTAAGATAGAATGAGATGCTGGCAAATTTGGATATCAATGACTTCATTCTAAAGCTGTGAGAAGAAGCACTTAGGATGAAGTACAGAGCTCAGAAGTCTTCGCACAATCAGAATCCAACTTTGTACAATGCCACGCCTCAAGCTAAGACATCTGGAGCACTAGACTGCATTTGTGTCTAGCTCATTGGGTCCTTCACAAGCTTCTCCTTCAGGTTCAGAAATGTCAGGGTCTTCTTGTACCCATTACATTGGAACTGAAGCGAATGCTACTAGACTGAAGACCGAGAACGTCGGTAATGTGACTGTGGAAGTAGCTCGAGAGCACATGGATCTTTTGGCAGCAGTGGTTCATTCTTATGATGGATTTGTTGCTGGGAAGATTGGAAACTGCCATATGGCAGATGAGGACTACGAGTAGGTGGATGAAATGGAGCTGGAGAAAATGGACATTATGTGGGCCTTAGCTAGTGCTGTCCGGAGGGCGAAGAAGTTTGTGAAAAAGACCGGACAGAACTTGATTGCTACTAAGGATACCACATTTGGCTTTGACAAGAGTAAAGTGACCTGCTTTAACTGTGGAGAAATGGGGCACTTCAAAAGAGAATGTGTGAAGCCAAAGAAGACTAGGAACGGGAACCCATTCTCGTCCTTCACTCGTCAAGACAAGCAAGCTAGCAGTTCTACTTCATCAAGAAAGGATCCAAAAGCCTTGAATGCTCATGATGATGAAGGACAGGACTGGAGCTTTCGGTTTGTCTCTCTAGGGGAATCTAATATTGCCAATGTAAAAGATTTAGATTATGATTCCGCGAGTGATGGAGATATTACAGTTGAGATAACGATGTCAAATATTGAAGAGACAACTACAACTGAGGTCAGCTACAAGCCTGAAGAAGGGATTTCAACAGCAAAGACAGAATCATCAGAACTAGAGACATCTGATGCTGCATTGATGGCTAACTCTTCTGAACCTCCTCAGGTAAGTACCACTGACCAACTTTTTAAAAATCATGCTTCTTCTTACTGTGATAAATTTAGAGAAAGCATAGATCAGAAATTTGCTAGGTTGCTAGATCATAATGATAGCCTAGTAAAGGATTTGAAACTATGCACTGAGGAAAATAGAGCTTTAAAACAAAATGAGCATAGTTACAAAGAGAAGGTAGACATGTTGAATAAACAGCTTAGGGAAACTGAAGTAGTAGCATTTAACCAAGCTAATGACATTAGGTACTATCTTAACTCCCTAGAAGACACTAAGAAACAAAAAGCAGTCTTAGAAGTAGAAGTTAACTCTTTAAAGCAAAAACTGCACAGTTGGACAAGTTCATCATATATTGTCCAACCCTTAGTGAGAGAGCATAACAACGGGGAGGGTTTGGGTTATAAAGTGGTTCCAGCACCACCTGAGACCTTGATGAACACTAAGAGTAGACCAGTAAATAACAACCCCATCAAGGATCATGTGGTGTCTACTCCTCTTGTTAGTGATCCAGATTCCTCATGTTCATCAATTGAATCTAGAACAAAACAAAAGAAGGCCACTTCAAAGGCAAAGGGTAAAATGCCTTGTGTTAATCTGGAAAAAGAATTTGAAAAGGTTAATATAAAGTCTGAGTCAAACAAAGTCAAATCTAAATCTAAAAGGACTGCTAATGTTAATCTTTCACAAGCTTCATGTCAAAAACCAGTTAACCAAAAGGAAAAAGATGTTAAAAATGTTAAAACAATTGATTTTGTTAAACATAAGAAAACATCAAAAGAAACAGAGTTAAAACCCAAACTAAGTGATGTTACTAGGGTGTCACACACATCTCCACAAAGAAAGTTTAATCATAAAGTTGATAGCAGGTCGTGCTACAACTGTGGAGAGTGTGGACACATTGCTTCCTTGTGTCCTACTATCAGACACCTAAGAAGAACATTGAACGTCAGGATTCAAAACCTAGGTCTTCTAAGAGGTGTTCTTTAACTCCACCTAGAAGAACTAGTGAACCTAACGTTCAACCCATTAGCCAGTTGACTGTTTATCACAAACAGACATTGCACAAATCTGGATTATGGAAGAGAAGTCATCCTCTGTGTCTGATAATGATGACAAGAACGAACCTAAGCTACCCTCACCCTCTAAGGGTCAATGGGTTGAATTCATGATGCGTGATGCCTCTGGGAAACCCAAGCCAGTAAAGGCTTGGGTTCCTAACCTAAACTATGTTTTATATTAAATGTGCAGGGTGTTTGCTACAGTGCTAAAACCAACACGTGGATTGTAGACAGTGAGCATCCAGGCACATGACAGGAAACAGGGCTCTATTATCAAACGTCAAGCAAATAAAAGGAGGGCATGTTTCGTTTGCTGGAAACAAGGGAGGCTATATCACAGCTCAGGGAGAATTTGGAAATCAGAAAGTTAAGTTTGATAAGGTGAACTATGTTCAACAACTTCAAAGTAACTTACTTTCTGTTTCCCAAATCTGTGATTAAGGTTTTAAAGTCATATTCGACAACAAGAAGTGTTACGTCCTAAAGAAAGACTACATGATTCCGGAGGACCAAGTTCTGATGACAGCTTCAAGATATAAAAACCTTTATGTTTTGGATCTCTCCACAGCTTCTACAACAGATCATGAAGTTCAGTGCTTTTTATCAAAAGCCACAGAGAAGGACTCCATCTCCTGGCATAGGAGAATGTGACACATCAATCAACGGAAGATGAATCACTTGATCCAGAAGGATCTTGTGAGAGGAGTTAATGTCAAGAATTTCCAACTTCCTGATTTCTGTGTAGCATGCAAGAAAGGCAAACAGACGAAGAAGACACATAAGGAAAAGCAAGTTCATTCTATCGAGCTTCCTCTTGAACTACTTCACATGGATCTGTTTGGTCCAGTCAATACAAAGAGCATTGTAGGTGACTGTTATGTGGTTACTGATGACTACTCAAGATTCTCTTGGGTAATGTTTTTGATGTCCAAGTCAGAAACATTTGAGTCATTCAAGGAGTTAGTAACCACACTGGAATATCTCTACAAGCTGAAGGTGAGACAAGTACGCTCAGACAACGGGACTGAATTCAAGAATCAGTGGATGGAGGCTTACTGCAAGGAAAAGGGAATTGTGCATCAATTCACTTCTGCCTACACGCCTCAGATGAATGGTGTTGCTGAGAGAAAGAACAGAAGCTTGATAGATACAGCACGGACAATGCTGGCAGACTCAAAACTGCCTATCCAATTCTGGAATGAGGCAGTGGCTAATGCGTGTTATACACTGAATCGAGTTCTGATAGTCAAGCGCCGTGGAAAGACATGTTACGAGCTACTACAACGATGTAAACCGAATCTGGAGTATCTCGAACCATTTCACGCGCCGTGTACACTTCTGAAGAAGACTCAAGAAGGAAAATTTAGCGAGGCTGATGAAGGAATCTTCCTAGGACACAACATACCGAACAAGAGAGTTTACAACAACTCAACCTGTCTAGTAGAAGTGTGGTGTAATGTTGATGTTCAGAGATATACCACACCACCTACTGGCAAACGACCCGCCCACTTTTTCGACTATGATGGATTCTTTATGTCCTTCAACATCCCTATCTCTCCTTCTGATGATGAGTTAGCTACTCGAATGACGTATGATATCTTGAATACACCATCTCTTGATTCAACATCATCGAGTTCACAGGAAGAATCATCTACTCAGGGGGAGTAGTCGATGACAGTGACTCCTCCTCTGAAGATGAGGTTGAAGAAGATGACCAGAACAGTCAGGAGCAACGGGTTCCAGTTCCTGAAATTCCACAAGCATCTAACGGTGATGCACCTTCGACTTCGGAACTTCAAACTCCTTCTACCTCAGATGCATAACCAAATGTTCATAATCTTGGCTCTGAGGTAGCTGTTCCTACTACTCCAGGATCATGTCTAAGCGTCTATCATCCCTTAGACAATGTCATTGGGGATGTCAGATCAGGAGTACCAACCCGAAATTAGCTGTACTCAGCTGATTATGCCTCTGTTATGGAAAAAGGATACATTCATGATGGTGCTTATCGGTGTTTTGTCTCGCAGTTTGAGCCAAAATACGTCAGTGATGCACTAAATGATAAGGCATGGGTGAGTGCCATGCAAGAAGAACTTCTTCAGTTCAAGAAGTTAGGAGTATGGACACTGGTAGATAGACCTAAAGGTGCTAAGGTCATTGGCACCAAATGGGTCTTGAAATGCAAGAAGGATGACCAAGGGGTCATTATCAGGAACAAGGCTCGACTGGTTGTTCAGGGATTTCGCCAAGTCGAGGGGATTGACTAAAATGAAGTGTTTGCACCCGTGGCAAGGATGGAAGCCATCCGTATCTTCCTTGCCTATGCATCGTATATGAAGATTAAAGTCTATCAATTAGATGTGAAGAGTGCATTCCTTCATGGGGAAATTCGAGAGACAGTGTATGTCAATCAACCCGAGGGATTTGAAGATCCTTGTCATCAGTACACAGTTTACAATCTCAACAAGGCCTTATACGGGCTTCATCAAGCTCCAAGGGCCTAGTATGAGAAACTCTCAACTCATCTTGTGAAACACGACTTTCGCAGGGGAGTCATTGATTGCACACTATTCATCAAAGAAAAAGATGGAGACCTACTGCTAGTACAAATCTATGTCGATGACATAATCTTCGGTTCAAAGAACGAAGAATTATGCAATGAGTTTGAAGCAGTTATGAAGAAAGAGTTTGAGATGAGTGCTATGGAGGAGATGAAATTTTTTCTCGGGTTACAGGTGGATCAGACACCAAATGGGATCTTTCTACATCAGACCAAGTATGTGGGAGACATTCTCAGTCGGTTTGACATCGAGAATGCCTCTGCTGCTGGGACCCCACTTGCTACAAATCATGATATAGCACCTGACGAAAATGGAGATCTGGTAGATGCCACAATGTACTCAAGAATGATTGGATCCATCATGTATCTCACTGCCTCAAGACCTGATATCATGTATGCTACATGTTTATGTTCTAGATATGAGGCTAAGCCTAAGGTTAACCATCTAATCGGGGTCAAAAGGATATTTCGTTATCTGAAGGGTACACCCACACTTGGGTTGTGCTATCCTCATGATTTTGACTTTGAGCTCACGGCGTATAGTAACTCGGATTACGGGGGCTGCAAGATGAACTACAAGTCTACATCAGCAGGGTGTCAATTCTTTGGGAGGAGATTAGTTACCTGGCAGTGTAAGAAGCAGACCTCGGTTGCATTGTCAACCTGTGAAGCCGAATACGTTGCTGCTGCGAGTTGCTGTTCACAATCATTTGGATTCAACAGAAAATGTAGGATTATGGTTTAAAGTTTTCTTCTACTCCTATCTTTGTTGATAACTCTGCTGCAATTGAAGTAACTAAAAATCCGGTACAACATCCAAAGACCAAACACATCGGTATTAAATACCATTTCATAAGAGACTGTTTTGAAAAGAAGTTAATCGATGTGGTAAAAATTAATACTGACTTTCAACGCGCTGACCTCTATACAAAAGCCTTTGATAAACCATGTTTTCTATATCTGTTAGAGGTCAACGATGTTAAAAAGAAAAATGATGTTATTCCTAATGATGATCAGGTGTAGTCCGATGCATTGTAGTTATATATTTTTTTATTTTTCCTTATTTATTTTATTCTGTCTAAATTAAATTCATGTTATTTAGCTGTCTGTTAAAATCCTAAAATAATTAAATCCAGTATGATCTTAAAACTTTAGGGGGAGAGTAGGTCAGCTAGTAATATTATAAAAAAAACAAAACAATACAAAATAAAAAAACGAGGGAGAAGGAGTGGATAGCTGATATAAGGTAGATCGTATCTGTGATACCGATTCAAACCTTTTGGAAAATGGAAGTACACAGGAACAAATCAAAAGGGACTTTAATATTTAATTTATAAAAGATGCAAAATTCAAATTATAAGTCTGTGTAGTCTAAGCAATATAAAAGGGAAGATGATAGAAAAACTTGTTGGACCAAAAGAACCAATGAGCCTGATCAGAAAAACCTCTAAGTCCCACAAACATTACAACTACTGAAGAAGATCACAACAGCTGAAGACATCAGCTGATTACAAAGTCTGAAGACAAGAACTGAAGACTACTACTGAAGACAAAGTCTGAAAGTAAAGAACTGAAGACAAAGTCTGAAGCTATCAGCTGAAGACAAAGTCTGAAAGTAAAGTACTGAAGACAAAGTCTGAAGCTATCAGCTGAAGACAAAGTCTGAAAGTAAAAGTCTGAAGAACAAAGACTGAAGACAAAGACTGAAGACCAAAGGGATCAGTAGTTGTCACAACAGCTGATGTTATCAACTTCAGCAGTTCTGATGGTTTCCTTTCAGTACTTGTAATTTACTTTTCAGTAGTTATAGTTTTAGTAGTTTAGTTTCAGTAGTTTTATGTTTCTTGTACTTAGCATTCTCTGAGATGTAATCAGTAGTTGAGAACTTTCTCAGTAGTTTGCATAGTTTCAGTAGTTTGAATAATTCTGTTAGATGTCACTATCAAGTGACATGAGCAGACGTCACATATCCTATATAAGGAATGTTGACCTAATTGTAATGTGTGACATTGAGCCACCACGAAAGCATATGAATGAAATATCTCTTTTGCAGAATTCTCTTTTTCTTTAACCATTTACTGTTACACTGAATATCAATTGTGTTCTTGTGAATTGTTTAATTCGTTGTTCGAATTCCACTGCAAGACTCTCTAATTAATCAAACTTAGATCACTGATCCTAAAAAATGGTATCAGAGCTAGGTTAATCATTGATCGATCTAACAATTGATCATTGAAACTACTATTCGATATCTAAGTTTGATTGAAATAGCATATTTGCAAGAATTGGTTATAGATCATTGAATTTCTGCTACTTTCGTTTATCTGCTTTGAGTTTTCTCTTGGTTCATATTGAGTTTGTTATGTTTTGCACTAAATCAGTTAAAACTTAATTGAATTTGGTTGAATCTGAGAATGACTACTCCTTCTAATGACCCTCACAATACCGGTTCCTCAACCAAGCCTCCGATGTCGGTTAGGACTGAGTATAAAATATGGCAACGAAGAATGCTTCATCACCTGTCTGTTAACAGTTCAGGTTGTTGGACATCTGTGGTACATGGTCCACACAAGGCAATGGTGAACAATCCGGAAACCAACCAAATGGTTCCAAAGAAGAAGGAACAATACTCAGATGAGGATCGAAAACTATTTCAGATTGATGCTAAAGCGCATGGAATTCTGGCCATGGCGCTGCCGAATGAAATCTATTCTGGGCTTATGCATCATGAAACTGCTCATGACCTCTGGAATGCATTGAAGGAACAATTTGGTTGAACAGTTGAGGTCTTAGCAAACAATAGAGAAATCCTTGCCCAACAATATGAGACATTCTCTCATAGGAAGGGTGAGTCACTGACTAAACAGTTTGAGCATTTTTCTTGTTTGATCTCTGAGCTGAAAATGGTCAAACATGAAAATACAATAGTCAGATGAACAACAGATTCCTCAGATCACTGCCTGAGAGATGGGACACATATACCATTGTCCTACGCTCCAGTGCAAATCTGGATAGTCTATCTCTCACCCAACTCCATGGGAAACTGCTTACATTTGAAAGAGAGATAGAGTAGAAAAGGAAACTGGCATCATCAGGAAAGCTCACTCATAACTTTGTACCAGGGAACACTACCTTGGTTGGTCATGAGTCAGAATATGCTGCATCAGAAAGCAATTATAATGAGCATATATATTTCTCCTCAAACGGTTCAGATCATGCATTTGTTAGTGTTGACAGTCAGTCAGGCTGTAATAGTGACAATTTGTGTTTCGTTATGGATGATTTAAAGGGTATTGCTGATGATGACTTAGAAGAGACGGATATTCTGAGCCAAATGGCCTTTATTAATATCAGATCTCAAAAGTTCTACAAGAGAACTGGTAGGAAATTTCCAGGACTCTCTGGCAAAACCAAAGTTTGTTTTGACAAGAGTAAGTTGAGGTGTCACAAATGCCACAGGGTTGGACACTTTGCAAGAGAGTGTAGAACATCTGGATCTAACTCCTCTACACCCTTTGTGACTTTTCCAAGCAATAGTCCACAAAACAGAGGGCAACATCCTGCTAGTTTTGGTCATCATTCACAACCTATATCTCCTACATATTTTGTCCCTCAGGGTCCAATGTCATATCCATATCCCTGCTATTACATGCCACACCCAAATCCCGTTCAAGTTCCTAATGCACAACAACCTCAAGCTCTACCTGAGCCTCTACCATCTCAATCATCTCAATCACAACCTCATCACAGCTTTTTCACCCCTGGTATTGTTGACTGGAGCAGTTTACCGGATGATCTCTCTAGTAATGAGCAATTATTTGCTGGTGATGGTCAACATGGTGGTGAACATCCTTTTGGGAATCTAGCTCTCATGGCCCTGGAATCTACTGATAGTTCATGCTCCAATGCATCTTCATCATAGGTAACTCAGGGTTCTTCAGCATGCCAAAGGAGCATCTGGTATGTAGACAGTGGAGAATCTATGCATATGACTGGGAGCAGTTCTATTCTTAATGACTACTCTCAAGGAAAGAAGGGATTTGTTTCATTTGGTAATGATGCCAAGGGTTACATCATCGGGAAAGGATATGTGTCTAATGGACAAATGAGGTTTGATGATGTTAATCATGTGGAGAATCTCAAGTATAATCTGTTGAGTGTCAGTCAGATGTGTGATAAAGGGCAAGTTGCACTTTTCACAAGCCAGAACTGCAGGATTTTGTCTTCCCAAGTTCTAAGGCTGATTGACAAGGTATTGGATGAACATACTCTCCTAAAGGCCACAGGATTGGAAGAGTGTATGCCTTGGATTTGTCAAAGAAGATTGATTTGAAGGGTCATCCTTGCTTGTTCTCCAAAGCCTCTCCTCAGGAATCTAAACTGTGGCATAGAAGGCTGGGTCATGTTAATCTCAAAAACATGAATCAGGTGATCCACAATAGTTTAGTGAGAGGTCTACCACTAAAGGAGTTCCACTGTGATGAAACCTGCACTACTTGTTTGAAAGGAAAACAGCACAAAGTCTCATTCCCTCCTATTGAAGAACCTAAGTCCACTGTCTGCTTGCAGTTACTGCACATGGATCTATTTTGTCCTATGAGAGTGATGAGCATGGCAAAGAAGAAATACTGTCTGGTAATTGTGGATGATTACTCCAGATTTGTATGGACTTTCTTCTTGCATTCAAAGGATGAGGTTGCTCAGACGATTATAACCTTTGTGTTGTATGTTAAGAAGCAGTATTCCCTATCAGTCAAATGTATAAGGAGTGATAATGGAACTAAATTCAGAGACCATACACTTGATGATTTTTATCTATCAAAAGGAATCAAGAGGCAGTTTAGCATCCCAAGGACTTCAGAACAAAATGGAGTAGTGGAGAGAAAGAATAGGACCCTAATTGAAGCTGCAAGGTCGATGTTGGCTAACTCTGGTTTGCCATTGACCTTTTGGGCTGAAGTTGTTAACACAGCTTGCTATGTGCAGGATAGAGTGTTAGTAAATCAGAGGTTGATGAAGACTCCATATGAACTTCTACATCATTTGGCTCCTCTAATTTCAATCTTCAAAGCGTGTGGGTGTCCTTGTTTCATTCTCAACACAAGGATCAACTCCAGAAATTTGATCCTAAGGTGGATGCAGGGTATTTTGTAGGTTATTCATCCACATGCAAGGCTTACAGGTCTTCAACTGCAGAACAAAGTTAGTTGAAGAAACCTTGCATGTGAAATTCAATGAATCTCCTAAGGATAAAATTCCACAAAACCTTGTGGAGTTGTTTGATCTGGACATACTGCAATATGTTCCTTATCAATCTCCAGCTGTTGCAGATCATGTGGATAAATCATCTTCTGCAGCAAGTCTTCCACCTGGTGGTACTAAAGATGATGATGATATTAGTACTCACCTTTTCAAGTTTAGTGACCAACTGCCTGAGTCTGCTAAACTTGATGTTCCTGTAGCTTCTGTAGTTCCATCCACAATAAATTCTGATGAGATTTCTGACTCCTCTACATCATTTGACTTGTCATCTAATACTTGGTTTCAAGAATCTGGATCACCATCTGCTGCTGCTGAACCGGATACAAACACTTGCACTGATTTTATAGTATACCAAGAGCTGAAGAATTACCCGATGTCTCAAATCATTGGTGATATCAATGCTGGTGTCTCAACAAGAAGTCAATTGTCTAACTTGTGCTTCTATGCTCTCTTCATCAGTCATCTAGAGCCAAAGAACTATCATGTTCCTTTGAGAGACAATGGATGGGTTGAAGCCATGCAGCTTGAGCTACTTCAGTTCAAAAAGCAGCAAATATGGGAACTGGTTCCTCTACCCCCAGGTAAGTGTGCAATAGGCACTAAATGGGTGTTTAGGAATAAAACTGATGAAAATGGGCTTATTGTCACGAACAAGGCTAGATTGGTTGTATAGGGTTTTCACAAGAAGAAGGTATTGATTATGATGAAACCTTTGCCCCTGTAGCCAGACTAGAGGCAATTAGATTGTTCTTAGCCTATGCTGCATTCCACAATCTTAAAGTTTTTCAAATGGATGTCAAAAGTGCATTTTTATATGTAAAATAAAAGAAGAGGTTTATGTGTGTCAACCACCAGTTTTGAGGACAATAAACATCGTGATTGGGTGTATCAACTTGATAAGGCTCTTTATGGGTTGAAGCAAGCTCCTAGAGCCTGGTATGAAACACTTTCAAATTTTCTACTTAACAATAATTTCACTAAAGGTTCCATAGATAAAACTTTGTTTATTAAGAAAGTGGATCAGCATAAGCTACTTGTTCAATTTATATTGATGATATTATTTTTGCATCCTCTTATCTCCAGTTGTGTGATGATTTTACAAGTTTAATGAAATAAAAGTTTGAAATGAGTGCAATGGGAGAATCACAGTTCTTTCTAGGCTTGCAAATCAAACAAAAGGCTAATGGAACCTTTATTCATCAATCAAAATATACAAAAGAACTTTTTAATAAGTTTGATTTACAAAATTGTAAGCCCTGTTCTACTCCCATGTGCAACACCACACAACTGGATGCAGATCAGAAAGGTAAAGTTTTTGATGAAACACTTTATAGATGTATGATTGGATTCTTGATGTACTTAACAGCTTCTAGACCAGATATCATGTTTGCAACTTGTGTTTGTGCTAGATTTCAGGCTGCTCCTAAAGAGTCTCATTTGATTGCAGTCAAGAGGATCATTAGATATCTGCAAGGTACACAATCTCTAGGTCTTTGGTATTCCACTGGACACTTATGCAAATTAGTTCTTTTTCTGATACTGACTATGCAGGGTGTAAGTTAACCAGAAAGTCAACTTCTCGTGGATGTCAATTCCTAGGCAACTATTTGATTTCTTGGCGGAGTAAGAAACAAACATCTGTTGCTACTGAAGCAGAGTACATTGCTGCTACAAGTTGTACATCTCAGGTACTCTGGCTTCAAAATCAATTATTGGATTATGGCATTACAGAGACTAAGACTCCATTATTAATTGATAGTGCTTCAGCTCTGTGCATTGTCAAGAATCCAGTCCAGCACTCTAGGACCAAACATATAGAGATCAACACCATTTTATTAGGGATTGTTTTGAAAAAGGTCTAATTGATCCAAAGTTTGTGCCTAGTGCTGATAAGCTTGCAGATATATTTACTAAGCCTTTGGATAGTTCAACTTTCCAAAACCTTGTGTTAAGGCTTGGTATGCTGCTGCTAGAATAAGTGATAACTACTGATGATCTCAGTAAAAAAGTACTCATGATCATTAGTAAACATGTCACAAATATGTACTAATTCTGTTAAAAAAAACTGATACAGTTACAACTACTGATGTAGTTATAACTCCTGATGTCAGTAAAAACAGATAAGTACTGATGTGCTATGAAACATCTGCAATCAGCTAAAAGTCTGATGAGTAAGTGTTGAGGACAGTATGAAACAGCTGAAAAGCTAAGAATTGACGAAACTACTGATGAATATTTTCACTTCAATCGTTTCACAAACTGCTATTTCACTCTAAACAGCTGATGACAAAACCATGTCTTCAGTAGTTTCACAACTACTAATGACTAATACCAAGTCCTCGTTGTTTACAACAGCTGAAGACAAAACCAAGGTTTTCAGTAGTTTCACAACTACTGATGACTAAAACAAGTCTTCAATTGTTTTCAAACGTCTGATAGTTAAAACCAATCTTCAGTTGTTTTCATAACAACTGATTCAACACCAACACTTTCAGTCGTTTTCTTTTCAGCCTTTTCTTACCTATAAATACCTGCACTTATAGACAAATGTTTCATTAGCCTTTTTCAAACCTTCTCTCTCAACAATGGCGACCATGAAACTCAAACCCCGACACAACTGTGTTGCCTACCTTTCGAAATCGGCCTTCTGGAAAAAATTTGACACTGCCATCGATCTTATGGTGGATTCCCCATACAGAACAGCCTTTCTTCTGAATCCTACCATATATCCTGACTCCTTATCCTAGTTTTGGACCAACGTCTCTGTAATAACTGGTGAGAATGATAGACAAATCACTCTCCATCGTTGGTGAACCAAAAACAGGTGCTTCATCACCCCGACATCATTCGCAAAACCCTAAATCTGCATGATTGCACCTATCCTAAAGAATACCCGAAAGGCACCACTGATATGTCTTTTATCCATAACGGTATGAAGGCGACTTAAGTGCTACAACCATACTTAAAAAGCACTTCCATGATGCTGAATGACTTATCTTTCATATGGTGAATGTCTGCCTTGCATCAAAGACATCTTCTTGGGATCAGATGTCTTCCCGATGGCAACAGTATTGTTCTCTATCCTTGAACGCCAAAATCTAAATTTTTCTGAGATAGTGTTCATGGAACTAAAGGATCTGGCTCAGAAACCTGTGGCAAATAGATTGATACTTTATCCCAGTTTCTGATGGCCATAATTGTGAATCAATTACAATCTGATGGCCTTGCTGGTCTTGGATCCCTGCTCCAGCTGTTTTAGCTGAGGTATACTCCCGACATAACTCAGACCCTACTCTTAAAGGGGCTGCCCGGATGCTAAAACCCAAGTAGAGGGAACCCACAACCTCCACTTCCAGATCCAAAGTCCCCACCAAACCCAAATCCAAAATGCCCAAAAAGGCTACTCAGGGAGATGAGTCCCCTGAGGATGCCCCTGTACCACAAACATAGGAAATACATACTGGTTATACCCCCCAGTTATGTCCAAGACCTAACCTGCTGAAGCCGCATAGGTATCCTCTCACAGTATCCTGTTGCAACCACAATTAGGGATCCCACATTTCTAGAACCTATCTCAATTGAGAGGGTTACCATTGAAGAGCACCTCTCACCCCAGGTGCAATCTGCTTCAGCCCAATCTCCACATGCAACCGCCCCTCAAAGCCCAACACTGATAATTGCTAAAGTGCTGAGTCAGTTGCATTCCTCACGCCTCCCCAGAAACCACTTACCACTAGGAATACCTCAACCATTGAGGGGGAGGACCAAAATGCTTTATAACCCACAACACAGGGGTTACAATGTTCACTCTCCAAGTGTAGAAACAGAGAATAGAACATCTGGTAAGGCTGCCACTTCTACTGATTCAGCAAATGATCAGGATGAAGTTGGTAACATCCATAAGACCTTACCAGAGGCAACTGCCAATGAAGACGCAGTCCTGAGGCAGGAAGTCCCCAGTACCAAGAACAAGGGGCACATGCTTCTACTGATCTACACTCAGAGCATGTACATTCTGATTTAGTCAGGAGGTCAGGTGATTAAGCACAAACTGATGATCACCTGGGGTTTATCTATGATGTATTAGCCCATAATACCATCCTTGAGACTGAGGTGAGCAGACTCAAGGAGTTGTTAGCCAAAATGTCTCAGGATCAAAGTCCATCTACCTCACAAACCCCACAGATGGCACCTTCCATTGAAGGTTCCCCAAACACTGAGCCTACACACGTAATTGAGCCACCAACCACTACTTTTGGCACCACCTCTTAGGGACAGAACCCCTCTGAGCAGATGGTTGCTATCTTTCAAAACTCCTTACCTCTCATCACTCCATCATCACTGACATAGTGCATAAAGCCATTGATGAGAGGATATCTCAAATCTACAAACCCTCATTGATGATGCTGTTCACAAATCTCTTTCTGCCTTTGAAGCCCCTGATCCCAATGCAACCAAAAAGGGGAGACTTCCAAGTCTAAGGCAGTGAAGACAAAAAAAAAAGAGTTGATGATGAGAAAGAACCTGCAAAAGAGAAGGAGGTGGAGAAAGAACTGATCTCAGAACAGCTGATCGCATATAAAAGAAAGAAAAGTGCTGAGTCAAAAGCTAATGAAGATAAATCCTTAAAAGATCTTGTCAAAGATGCTGATGAAGCTCACAACAGATCCATGGATAAAATTATAGATCAGCTCTTTCGACAAGGTCATGACACAGCTACTACACTAGACACTGAGATCAGAAGGCTGGAAATAGAAGAGATTCAAGCTAGATGGGCCGTTATAGTGTGTTGGAAAGGGAAAGATTGGAGATAATGATCAGATTCATTGACAAATACCTTGGAAGATCATTGATAGAGATAAAGGCCTGGTCCAGAGATAGTATCCTGGAATAACAAGAAGATTTGCTCTGCTGGAGGCTATAATAAGGGTTGATAATTGAAGCACTGGATGAAGCAGGTGCAGGAAGAGAAGTGAAATGGCAAAGCTCTCCAAAGCCAAACTCACCACCAAAATGCTAAGTCAGTCTTCTCACACTCCCACTCAACACAACCCTTCTCTAAATCTCCTAAATCTATCCCTAAACCAAAGCCACCCACAACTCAACCCCCAAAACCAATCCCTTTACCCAAAAACACCTCAATCCTTACCCAGTGATGCACCCAGAAGGAGGGAAGGGTGTTGAGGGGAAGAAGATGAAGAAGAGGATGATGATGATGATAGTTTGCCAATCTCTGATATTCTCAAACTCAAATCACCTGAGCATAGAAGTCAACAAGTGATTACTCCTGACTTGCAAATGCACATGGTGAAGGTAAGATTGAAGAAGCAGAACAGCAGAAACAACATGATGAGAAGTTTCTCAAGATGGTTGATAAGGATTTCCCTCAGTCCTCATCCATTCAAGAAATGAAGAAACAGGCTCTGAGGCTGTACACTCTTAGACATACTTTTCAACATCAAAAAGAAATAGTGCGGATCTGGCTAGACCCCGGGTAAGTTCTAGAATTCATAAGAAGAATATACTAAGTAGATATCATGGACAAGTGAAGAAGACCTTGAATGCTGCAATTACATTGGCCATGGTAGTCTCACCCTGGGAAATCATTGAAGAATTCAAGAGAGCTCACAAATCCAAGACAGCCCCTCAATCTATTCTTGAGAACAAAATGATCAAGAAGGGGTTGTTATACAAAAAACTTGAAGATCTTCAGAAGAGTGAACTCCGGTTGTTGCTTAAAGGATCTCACCCTAATGAATTTGCATATAGAGAGAAAACAACTGTGGAGTTGAAAAATGGAAAGATAGTGAGATACCTGTCTGAATATTATGGCCCAGAGTTCTTCTTCGAGGGAGAAGCAGAAGAACTCACCAAGGAGGAACAAGTTGTTCTCCTTGAGGCCTATGCTAGTGAGTCTTATAGACTCATTCATGGGAATTAGGTTTCATGGTTGGGATAAGACTCTGTGTTCAGTTTCCCCGAAATAGAGTTCCCTTCCATACTTAGCCAATCAAAAGATTAAAACCTTTTCCCGGCCGGTGCTTAACTGATTACATCTGAAGCTGATCAAGAGGGTTTTCTGCCAAGAATAAGTGGGATCATCAATAAGTTTAGAGGTTTTGCTGCATTGGTTCAGGGGGTTTGTTGGACCAAAAGAACCAATGATCCTGATCAGAAAAACCTCTAAGTCCCACAAACATTAAAACTGCTAAAGAAGATCATAACAGCTGAAGACATTAGCTGATTACAAGTCTGAAGACAAGACTGAAGACTACTACTGAAGACAAAGTCTAAAAGTAAAGAACTGAAAACAAAGTCTGAAGCTATTAGCTGAAGACAAAGTCTGAAAGTAAAGTACTGAAGACAAAGTCTGAAGCTATCAGCTGAAGACAAAGTCTGAAAGTAAAAGTCTGAAGAACAAAGTCTGAAGAACAAAGACTGAAGACAAAGACTGAAGACCAAAGTGATCAGTAGTTGTCACAACAGCTGAAGTTATCAACTTCAGTAGTTGTGATGGTTTCCTTTCAGTACTTGTAATTTACTTTTCAGTAGTTATATTTTCAGGAGTTTAGTTTTCAGTAGTTTTATGTTTCTTGTACTTAGCATTCTCTGAGATGTAATCATAGTTGTGAGAACTTTCTCAGTAGTTTGCATAGTTTCAGTAGTTTGAATAATTCTGTTAGATGTCACTATCAAGTGACATCAGCAGACGTCACATATCCTATATAAGGAATGTTGACCTAATTGTAATGTGTGACATTGAGCCACCACGAAAGCATATGAATGAAATATCTCTTTGCAGAATTCTCTTTTTCTATAACATTTACTGTTACATTGAATATCAATTGTGTCTTGTGAATTGTTTAATTCGTTGTTCGAATTCCGCTGCAATACTCTCTAATTATCAAACTTAGATCACTGATCCTAACAAAACTGGTAACTACTAAGGTAACACAAAGAAAGTAGACCTAGAGGTTGCTAGACCACAAATGATATGTCGGTAGATTCACATAATAGATGATTAGACCTGACTGGAGCTCTCAAGATCAAACTAAGTTGTTTAACTAACTGTGGGCTGCCATCTTATCACTGGTTAACACAATCAACAATATTCCAATACGGGGTAATGAGCATGTATACGCCACAAATGTGTGCGGATGACCATAAAATAGCAAAGCACGAAAAAAATGAGAGACAAATGCTATGAAGTTAATGACATATGTTGTTGGTGCATTCTGTGCAATAGAAAAATTAGCTGCTCTAACAAGAAGATAGGTTGTGTGTCTCTCTGTTGTGCGATGGCACTGACCTGAGGATAAGCATAACCTAGATATTCTAGAGTTTATTGTTGTTTGCCGCCTCTCTACTGTGCGATGGCACTAACCTGAGGATTGGCTTCTCTTTGAAAGCTCTAAGACTAGTCTCTTCTAGTAAAAATACCCGTAGACCACTCAAAAGCTCCTGAGGAATGTTGATTACCATATAAGTGTGGGATCCAAAAATGTTAGTTGAAATAATTAAACCTAAAACTATCAACAGTTTGTGTCTAAAGTCTGTGTATGGATTCAAGAGGACAAATATACTGACAATCATTGTGGCTGCAATTCTTGAAAGTTCAAATTAATAAGGGAATCTAATAGTACCAGTGTGATTTCCTAAATTTGCTAATGACTCTGGATGAAAACCAAGAATTTAGCATCAAAAGGTTTTGATAACAAGTCCAAAATGATTTGACTTTCCTGTATGATTCCAAAATTGAATTGGTCCAGGTATGGTCAACTAAATTGAAGCTGCCTATTCTGGAACCAAATCCAGTAGATATCTATCTTCGGATTTATCTCTCACAAAAAGTCAAAAACAAGTTTTAATTTTGTATTTAGTTTAAGTGTCTAGTTAGTTAGTCATTTTAGTTTGTTTGTTCGTCAGACTATATCATGAAAATCAGTATGGGATTAACTCACCTAAAAGGGTCATGTCTGAGATGGCCACATGTGTTTTCAAAGTTTAAAAAGGGTCACGTTTGAGGTGACTAAATTGTTTAAAAGGATCACGTCTGAGGTGATCAAAAGTTTTCAAGTTAAAATGATCATGTCTGAGATGATCAAATGCTCATATGTTAATTTCAACAGGAAAAAAAGGGTTTAAGTGCTAAATGTTCGTATTGATTAGAGTAGATTGCAGCGGAATTCGATCAATGAATTAAACAATTTTGCAAGAACACAATTGATATTCAATGGAATAGTGCACAGTTATAGAAAGAGAGAGAATTCTGCAAAAAGGAAAATTCATTCAAATGCTTTCGTGGTGGCTCAAGTCACACAATACAATTAGTCAACATTCCTTATATAAGGAATGTGACGTCTGCTGATGTCACTTGATAGTGACATCTAACAGAATTATACAAACAACTGAAACTATGCAAACTACTGAGAATGTTCTTAACAACTGATCACATCTCAGAGAATGCTAAGTACAAAAACATAAAACTACTGAAACTATAAACTACTGAAAACTAAATTACAAGTACTGAAAGGAAAACCATCACAACTACTAAAGTTAATAACTTCAGCTGTTGTGACAACTACTGATCACTCTGGTCTTCAGTCTTTGTCTTCAGTCTTTGTCTTCAGTACTTTACTTTCAGTCTTTGTCTTCAGTACTTTACTTTTAGACTTGTCTTCAGTAGAAGTCTTCAGATTTTGTCTTCAGACTTTGTTTTCAGACCTTGTAATCAGCTGATGTCTTCATCTGTTGTAATTGTCTTCACAGTTGTAATGTCTGTGGGACTTAGAGATTTTTCTGATCAGGCTCGTTGGTTCTTTTGGTCCAACAAACTCCCCCTGAACCAATGCAGCCAAAACCTCTAAGTTTATTGATGATCCCACTTATTCTTTGGCAGAAACACCCTATTGATCAGCTTCAGAGGTAATCATGTAAGCACAGGCCGGGAAGAACTCAGGCCCATAATATTCAGACAGATATCTAACTGTCTTCCCATTTTTCAACTCAACAGTTGTGATCTCTCTGTATGCGAATTCATCTGGATGAGAGCCTTCTAGCAACAACTGGAGTTCACTCTTTTGAAGATCTTCAATTTTCTTGTATAACAACCCCTTTTTGATCATTTTGTTCTCAAGTATAGATTGAGGGTTGTCTTTGAGTTATGTGATCTCTTGAATTCTTCAATAATTTCCCAGGGTGAGACTACCATAGCCAAACTAATTGTAGCATTCAAAGTCTTTTTCACTTGGCCATGATATCTACTTGGTATGTTTTTCTTATGAATTCTGGAACTTACCCTGGGGTCTGGCCAAATCCCACTCTTTCTCTTTGATGTTGGAATGTATGCCTAAGAGTGTACAGCCTCAGAGCTTGTTTCTTTATTTCTTGAATGGATGGGGACTGAGGAAGTCTGTTAACCATTTTGAGAAATTGCTCATCATGCTGCTTTTGCTGTTCTGCTTCTTCAATCTTACTTTCACCATTTGCATTTGCAAGTCAGGTGTAATCATCTGCTGACTTCTGAGCTCAGTGTTTTAAGTTTGAGAATAGCAGAGATTGGCAGACTATCTTCATTATCATCCTCTTCTTCTTCTTCTTCTACCCTCAACACCCTTTCCTCCTTCTAGGTGCATCACTGGGTGTGGTTTGAGGTGGTTTTTGAGGTAATGGATTGGTTTTGTGGGTTGAGTTGTGAGTGTTTTGGTTTAGGGATAGGGTTGGCAAGTTTTGGAGTTGGTTGTTTATGAGTGGAGTTAGGGAAGGCTGATCTAGCATTTTTGTGGTAAGTTTTGCTTTGGAGAGCTTGGCCATATCAGTTCTTTTCCCAACACCTGCCTCATCCAATGCTTCTATAATTAACCCTTTATTGAATGCTTCAGAAGAACAGATTCTGGTAGTTATTGCCAGAATACTGTCTCTGGTCCATGATTTGATCTCAATCAATGATCTTCCCAAGTATTTTGCAATAAATCTGATCATATCCCAACCTTTCCCTATCCATGACACTGTAACTAGCCCATCTTTCTTGTATTTCCTTAACTTCCAGCCTTCTGATCTCAATGTCTAAAGTGGCTGTATCAAAGCCCTGTCTAAAGAGTTGGTCTATTATTCTATCCATAGATCTGCTATGAGCTTCATCAGCTTCTTTAACCAGATCTTCTAAGAATTTCTCTTCAACAGGCTCTTGTGTTTGCACTTTTCTTCTTTTTATAAGTGATCAGTTGTTTCTCTTTCTCTAGCTCCTTTCTTTTTCTTGTGTGGTTCTCATCAACCACTCTCTTTCTCTTTCTTTCTTTTACTGCCTTAGAATCCCCCTTTTTGGGTGCATGGGTTCAGGGGTTTGAATGGCAGAAAGTGACTTTTGTACAGCATCATCAACAAGTGTTTGTAGATTGAGGAGATCCTCTCATCAATGGCTTTATGTACAATCTCAGTGATGATGGGAGAGATGAGAGGTAAGGAGTTTTGAAAGGTGGCAACCATCTGCTCAGAGGGTTCTGTCCCTGAGAGTTGGTGCTAAAAACAGGGGCTGGTGGCTTAGTTAAGTGTGGTGGCTGAGTGTTTGGTGAACCTTCAAATGAAGGTGCCATCTAGGGGTTTATTGGGGGCAGATGGACTTTTATCCTGAGACATTTTGGCGAGCAGTTCGTTGAGTCTGCTCACCTCAGTCTCAAGGATGGTGTTATGGGCTAAGACATCAAAGAAAAAGCCCAAGTCATCATCAATCTTTGTTGAATCATCTGACCTCCTGATTAAATCAGGATGTACATGCCCTGAGTGTAGATCAGATATGCATGTGCCCCTTGTTCTTGGTTCTGGGGACCTCCTGCCTCAGGACTTTGTCCTTCATTGTAGTTGCCTCTGGTGAGGTCTTATATATGGTACCAACTTCATCCTGTTATTTTCTGAATCAGTAGAAGTGGCATCCTGACCAGAAGTTCAAACCTCCTTTTCTACACTTGGAGATTGAACATTATAACCCCTGTGCCGGGGGTTATCAGCAACACTTTGGTCCTCCCCGTCAATTATTGTGGTATGCCTAGTGGGAATTGGTTTGTAGGGAGGGGGTGAGGAATGCAGCTGACTCAACACTTTAGCAACGATAAGAGTTGGGCTTTGAGGGGCGGTTGCAGTGGGAGATTGGTCAGAAGCAGATTGCACCCGGTGAGAGGTGCTCTTCAATGGTAACCTTCTCAACTGAGATAGGTTCCAGTAGTGTGGGTTCCCCTAGTGTGGTTGCAACAGGATCCTGTAGAGAGGATACTATGCGGTTTCAGCAGGTTGAGTCTCTAACATAACTGGGGGGTTAGAGCCAGTATATGTTCCTGTATTGGTGGTAGAGGGGATCATCAGGGGACTCATCTCCCTGAGTAGCCTTTTTGGGCTTTTGGAGTTTGGGTTTGGTGGGGACTTGGATCTGGAGGTGGAGGTTGTGGGTTCCCTCTGCTGGGTTTGAGCAATCGGGCAGCCCCTTTGAGAGTGGGGTCCGCGTATGTCTCGAGTATACCTCAGCTAAGACAGCTGGAGCAGGGACTCCAGACCAACAGGCCGTCAGAATTTAATTGATTTAAATTATGGCCATCAGAAACCTGGGATATAATAGCCATCTGTTTGACACAGGTTCTGAGCCAGATCCTTAAGTTCCATAAACACTATCTGAGAAAAATTTAGATTTTTGTTCAAAGATAGAGTACAATACCTGTTGCCATCGTGTAGGACATCTGATCCCATGAAGATGTCTTGGAGCAAGGCAAACATTTACCATCTGGAAGATAAGTCTTTCAGCATCATGGAAGTGCTTTTTGAGAATGGTTGTAGCACTTAAGTCTCCTTCATACTAGTTGTTGATGAAAGACATATCGATGGTGCCTTTCGGGTATTCTACAACATAGGTGGCATCATGCAAGTTTAGGGTTTTACGAATGATGTCAGGGGTGATTACCACCAGTTTCTGGTTAACCAACGACTGGAGTGAGTTGGCTATCATTGTCACCAGTTGTTACAAAGACGTTGGACAACAATTGGTTAAGGATTCGGGGTATATGGTAGGATTCAAAAGAAAAGCGGTTCGGTATTGGGAATCCACCATAAGATCGATGGCATAATCAAATTTGTTCCAGAAGGCCGATTTCGAGAGGTAGCAACATAGTTATGTCTAGGTTTAAGTTTCATGGCGCCATTGTTGAGAGAGAAAGAATAGACGGCTAATGAAACGTTCGACTATAAGTGCAGGTATTTGTAGGGTAAGAAAAGGCTGAAAAGAAAACGACTGAAAGTTTTTGTGTTGTCATCAGTTGTTTGAAAACAACTGAAGAATTGGTTTTAACTATCAGACATTTGAAAACAACTGAAGACTTGGTTTTAGTCATCAGTAGTTATGAAACTACTGAAAACCTTGGTTTTGTCTTCAGGTGTAAGAAACAACTGAAGACTTGGTGTTAGTCATCAGTAGTTGTGAAACTACTGAAGACATGTTTTGTCATCAGCTGTTAAGGTGAAACAGCAGTTTGTGGAAACGACTGAAGAGAAAATTCTCATGAGTAGTTTTCGTCAATTCTTAGCCTTTCAGCTGTTTCATACTATCCTCAATACTTACTCATCAGACTTTTTAGCTGTTTTCAGTTGTTTCATAGGACATCAGTACTTATATTTGTTTTACTAACATCAGTAGTTATAACTACATCAGTAGTTGTAGCTGCATCAGTTTCTTTTAATAGAAAGTACAATACTTTTTAAGGTAATTAATTCTTCAGTAGTTATTAAATCAACTGAGAATAAAACTTAGCAGTACTTATTTGTGACATGTGTACTAATGATCATCAGTACTTGTTTATTGAAATCACTAGTAGGTGTCACTTATTCTAGCTGTAGCATACCAAGCTTTAACACAAGGTTTTGGAAAGTTGAACTATCCAAAGCGTAGTAAATATATCTGCAAGCTCATCAGCACTTAGCACAAACTTTGGATCAATCAGACCTTTTTCAAAACAATCCCTAATAAAATGGTGTCTGATCTCTATATGTTTGGTCCTAGAATGCTGGACTGGATTCTTGACAATACACAGAGCTGAAGCACTATCCATTAACAATGGAGTCTTAGTCTCTGTAATGCCATAATCCAATAATTGGTTCTGAAGCCAGAGTACCTGAGATGTACAACTTGCAGCAGCAATGTACTCTGCTTCAGCAGTGGATGTAGCAACAGATGTTTGTTTCTTACTCTGCCAAGAAATCAAACAGTTGCCTAGGAATTGACATCCACCAGAAGTTGACTTTCTGGTTAACTTACACCCTGCATAGTCACTATCAGAAAAAGCAACTAATTTGCAAGAGTGTCCAATGGAATACCAAAGACCTAGAGATTGTGTACCTTGCAGATATCTAAAGATCCTCTTGACTGCAATCAAATGAGACTCTTTAGGAGCGCCTGAAATCTAGCACAAACACACGTTGCAAACATAATATCTGGTCTAGAAGCTAGTAAGTACATCAAGGACCCAATCATACATTTGTAAAGTGTTTCATCAACAGCTTTACCTTTCTGATCTGCATCCAGTTGTGTGTTGCACATGGGAGTAGAACAGGGCTTACATTTTGTAAATCAAACTTATTCAAAAGATTTTTTGTATATTTTGTCTGATGAATAAAGGTTCCATCAGCTTTTTTGTTGATTTGCAAGCCTAGAAAGAACTGTAATTCTCCCATTGCACTCATTTCAAACTTTTGCTTCATTAAACTTGAAATCATCACACAACTGGGGATCAGAGGATGAAAAAATTATATCATGAACATAATTTGAACAACTAGCTTATGCTGATCCACTTTCTTAATAAACACGTTTTATCTATGGAGCTCTAGTGAAATTATTTTGAAGAAGAAAGTTTGAAAGTGTTTCATACCAGGCTCTAGGAGCTTGTTTCAACCCATAAAGAGCCTTATCAAGTTTATACATCCAATCAGGATGTTTATTGTCCTCAAAACCTAGTGGTTGACACACATAAACCTCTTCTTTTATTTTTCCATATAAAAAAGCACTTTTGACATCCATTTGAAAAACTTTAAAATTGTGGAACGCAACATAGGCTAAGAACAATCTATTGCCTCCAGTCTGGCTACAGGGGCAAAGGTTTCATCATAATCAATACCTTCTTATTGTGAAAACCCTTGTACAACCAGTCTAGCCTTGTTCTTGACAATAAGCCCATTTTTATCGGTTTTATTCCTAAACACCCATTTAGTGCCTATTGCACACTTACCTGGGGGGGGGGGGTAGAGGAACCAGTTCTCACACTTGCTGCTTTTTGAACTGAAGTAGCTCAAGCTGCATGGCTTCAACCCATCCATTGTCTCTTAAAGCTATGATAGTTCTTTGGCTCTAGCTGGCTGATGAAGAGAGCATAGAAGCACAAGTTGGACAATTGACTTCTAGTTGAGACACCAGCATTGATATCACCAATGATTTGAGACATGGGGTGATTCTTCAGCTCTTGGTACACTATAAGATCAGTGCAAGTGTTTGTAGCAGGTTCATTAGCAATAGATGTTGATCCAGACTTTTGAAACCAAGTATGAGATGGCAATTCAAATGATGTAGAGGAGTTAGAAATCTCATCAGCATTGTTGTGGATGAAGCTACTCAAGCTACATGAACATCAGATTTAGTGGAATCAGGCAGTTGATCACTAAACTTGAAAAGGTGAGTACTGATATCATCATCATCTTCAGTACCACCAGGTGGAAGACTTATTGCAGAAGATGATTTATTCACATGATCTGCAATAGCTGGAGATTGATAAGGAACATATTGCAGTATATCCAGATCAAACAACTCCATAGGATTTTGTGGAATTTTATCCTTACGAGATTCATTGAATTTCACATGCAAGGTTTCTTCAACTATCTTTGTTCTGCAGTTGAAGACTGTAAGCCTTGCATGTGGAAGAATAACCTACAAATACCCTGCATCCACCTTAGGATCAAATTTGTGGAGTTGATCCTTTGTGTTGAGAATGAAACAAGGACACCCAAAGGATTTGAAGAAAGAAATTAGAGGAGCCAAATGATGTAGAACTTCATATGGAGTCTTCATCAGCCTTGATTACTACAACTCTATTCTGCACATAGCAAGCTGTGTTGACAGCTTCAGCCCAAAAGGTCAATGGCAAACCAGAGTCAGCCAACATGGACCTTGCAGCTTCAATTAGAGTCATGTTCTTTCTCTCCACTACTCCATTTTGTTCTGGAGTCCTTGGGATGCTAAACTGCCTCTTGATTCCCTTTGAGAGATAAAAATCATCAAGTGTATGGTTTCTAAATTCTGTTCCATTATCACTTCTTGTACACTTGACTGATAGGGAATAGTGCTTCTCAACATACAACACAAGGTTCAAAATCGTCTAAGCAACCTCATCCTTTGAATGCAAGAAGAAAGTCCATACAAATCTGGAGTAATCATCCACAGTTACCAGATAGTATTTCTTCTTGGCCATGCTCATCACTCTCACAGGACCAAATAGATCCATGTGCAGTAATTGCAAGCAGCAGGGAGTGGACTTAGTTCTTCAATAGGAGGGAATGAGACTTTGTGTTGTTTTCCTTTCAAACAAGCAATGCAGGTTTCATCACAGTGGAACTCCTTATTGGTAGACTCTCACTAAACTATGTGGATCAGCTGATTCATGTTTTTGAGATTTACATGACCTAGCCTTCTATGCCACAGTTTAGATTCTGAGGAGAGGCTTTGGAGAACAGGCAAGGATGACCCTTCAAATCAATCTTCTTTGACAAACTTGGGCATATACTCTTCCAATCCTGTTGGCTTTCAGGAGAGTATGTTCATCCAATACCTTGTCAATCAGCCTCAGAACTGTGGAAGACAGAACTTTGTAGTTCTGGCTTGTGAAAAGTGCAACATGCCCTTTATCACACATCTGACTGACACTCAGTAGATTATACTTGAACTTCTCCACATGGTTAACATCATCAAATCTGATTTCTCCATTTGACACATATCCTTTCCAATGATGTAACCCTTAGCATCATTTCCAATGAAACAAATCCCTTCTTTCCTTGAGAGTAGTCATTAAGAAGAGAATTGCTTCCAGTCATATGCATAGATCCCACTGTTACATACCAGATGCTACTTTGGCATGTTGAAGAACCCTGCATTCATCACAAGGAACTAGTTAGGTTTTGAGACCAAACCTTTTGGTTTTGGCCTGTTTTCATCAACAGATTTAACCATAGCTTGTTTCTTATGATTAACAGCTGATGAAGGTGGAGATGGTGCTGAAATGGATTCCTTGGATTTGGGCTTGGAATACCTTTTCAGTGGTTTGATCACAGGTGCATCTAGTTGGTTAACTCTCCCCAACAAATGCTAAACCATCATAACAAGTTGTGTCTGATTTGTAGCAAAGCTTTCAGCTCTTGTGACATGTCAGTACTTGTTTTTGATGAGTTCCTGTGGCCCACCATTTCCTCCTTGAAATTCACAGACTTAGTCTGATGTTTTATCATGAGGAGCACTATCAGCTATTTTATGATAAACCCTATCCTTCTTTTTAGATTTGGATGAAGTCTTGGGTTTATCACATTGGGATGACTGTGGTACAAACTTGGTCTCAAACTCATTTTTCATTTTATCCATCTGCATTTTAATGAGCTTATCTTGTTGAGATTGGAACCCTTTTTGTACCAACATTCATCAGAAAGATGATTGAATTTACCACATATTTCACATGGCTTATTCTTCATCTTGGATTGATCAACTACTGAAGTGGAAACTATGAAGGTGTGATCTTCAGTACTTTCCTCCTTTCAGTACTTGTGTTAAGTACTGAAGGATCTGTAACAACTGAAGATTGTCTTCAGCTGTTCTCTATCCGTCCTGAAAGACCGTATGATAGATCCTCGGCAGTTGTTAATCCTTTTATTTTAGTTGATTTGAAATGCTTTTCAGATGTTGTGACTGCCCTTTAGTACTTGAGGTACTTTGAGGGACAACATCTGAAGTACTCAACTTCATGTGCTTATCAGTAGTTAACCCATCAGCCAATTGATTTGCTGAGGTATCAACACTGATTTCATCTTGATCTTTGCTGATCACTTGAGGATGAAACACATGACGATGTGGTTTGGAAATTACTTTCACCGTCAGGTTTTACTATTGATTTGGAGTAAAATTTGTAGGTGGTGCAATGTGGTTGTAACCAATTCCAAACTTCACATTGAAGTGTTTGCTTGCTAAGAAGCATTTCAAATCCCTTGCAGGATGATACCCAGCGGTCACACTCAACTTGGGTAGCTGCAAGTGTTCTTTAAGATCTCTGTGGTTCTCAGAATGACCTCTAGCTTAGCCTTTTCATCATTTAATTGGCATTTAAGCTTATAAATCTCATCATCTTTATCTTTAAGGATAGACACATACTCAGCTTTTCTTTTGGAAAGGGTTTGCTCAAGCTCAAGATTTTGATTTATTAAAGCTACATTTGCCTCTCTAATAGAGATAATGTAGCTATGCAAGATTCAGAACATAGCTTGGCCTTAGCCTCAGAGGATACCTGGGTTACCTGTGATGAAGATGCATGAAGCATGAACCCTCAGTAGACTAGGGCCATGAGAGCAAGATTCCAAAAGGATGTTCACCACCATGTGACCATCACTAGCAAATAATTGCTCATTACTAGAAAGATCATCTGGTAGACTGCTCCAGTCAACAGTACCAGGGGTGAAGAGCTGTGATGAGGTGTGATTGAGATGGTTGAGGATCAGGTAAGGCTTGAGGTTGTTGTGCAATAGGACCTTGAACTTGATTTGGCTGTGGCATGTAATAGCAGGGATATGGATATGGCATTGGACCCTGAGGGACAAAATATGCAGGAGATATAGGTTGTGAGTGATGACCAGAACTAGCAGGATGTTGCCCTCTGTTTTGTGAACTATTGCTTGGAAGTCACAAAGGGTGCAGAGGAGTTAGATCCAGTGATCTACACTCTCTTGCAAAGTGCCCAAGCCTGTGGCATTTGTGACACCTCAACTTACTCTTGTCAAAACCAACTTTGGTTTTGCCAGATAGTCCTAGAAATTTCTACCAGTTCTCTGTAGAACTTTTGAGATATGATATTAATCAAGGCCATTTGGCTTAGAATATCCATCTCTTCTAAGTCATCATCAGCAATACCTTTCAAATCATCCATCATGAGCACCAATTGTCACTATTACAGCCTGACTCACTATCAACACTAACAAGTGCATGATCAGAACTGTTTGAAGAGAAATCTATATGATCATCATAATGACTTTCTGATGCAGCATATTCTAACTCATGACCAACCAAGGTAGTGTTCCCTGATACAAAGTCATCAGTGAGCTTTTCATGATGCAAGTTTCCTTTTCTGCTCTATCTCTCTTTCAAATGTAAGCAGTTTCCCATGGAGTTGGGTGAGAGATAGGCTATCTAGATTTGAACTGGAGCGTAGGACAATGGTATATGTGTCCCATCTCTCAGGCAGTTATCTGAGGAATCTGTTGTTCATATGGCTATTAGTGAATTCATGTTTGACCATTTTTAGCTCAGAGATCAAACAGGAAAAACGCTCAAACTGTTGAGTCAGTGTCTCACTCTTCCTATGAGAGAATGTCTCATATTGTTGGGCAAGGATTTCTCTATTGTTTGCTAAGACTTCATATGTTCCACCAAATTGTTCTTTCAATGCATTCCAGAGGTCATGAGCAGTTTCATGATGCATAAGCCCAGAATAGATTTCATTTGGCAATGACATGGCCAGAATTCCATGAGCTTAGCATCAATCTCAAATAGTTTTCGATCCTCATCTGAGTATTGTTCCGTTTTTTCGGAACCATTTGGTGGTTTCTGGATTGTTCACCATAGGCTTGTGTGGACTATGTACCACAGATGTCTAACAACCTGAACTGTTAACAGACAGGTGATGGAGCATTCTTCGTTGCCATATGTTATACTCAGTCCTAACCAGCATCAGAGGCTTGGTTGAGGAACCAGTATTGTGAGGGTCATTAGAAGGAGTAGTCACTCTGAGATTCAATCAAATTCAATTAAGTTTTAACCAATTTAGTGCAAAACACAACAAACTGCATTCAAACCAAGAAAAGTCTCAAAGCAATTAACCGAAAGCAAAAAAATTCAATCTCTATAACCAATTCTTGCAAATATGCTAATTCGATCAAAGTTAGATATCGAGATAGTAGTTTCAATGATCAATTGTTAGATCGATTAATGATTAACCAGCTCTGATACCATTTGTTAAGATCAGTGACCTAAGTTTGATTGATTAGAGTAGATTGCAGCGAAATTCGATCAATGAATTAAATAATTTTGCAAGAACACAATTGATATTCAATGGAATAGTGCACGGTTATAGAAAGAAAGAGAATTCTACAAAAGGAAAATTCATTCAAATGCTTTTGTGGTGGCTCAAAGTCACACAATACAATTAGGTCAACATTCCTTATATAAGGAATGTGACATCTGCTGATGTCACTTGATTGTGACATCTAACAAAATTATACAAACAACTGAAACTATGCAAACTACTGAGAATGTTCTTAACAACTGATCACATCTCAGAGAATGCTAATTACAAAAACATAAAACTACTGAACTAAAACTACTGAAACTATAAACTATTGAAAACTAAATTACAAGTACTGAAAGGAAAACCATCACAACTACTGAAGTTAATAACTTCAGCTGTTGTGACAACTACTAATCACTCTGGTCTTCAGTCTTTGTCTTCAGTCTTTGTCTTCAGTACTTTACTTTCAGACTTTGTCTTCAGTACTTTACTTTTAGACTTTGTCTTCAGTAGAAGTCTTTAGATTTTGTCTTCAGACTTTGTCTTCAGACCTTGTAATCAGCTAATGTCTTCAGCTGTTGTAATTGTCTTCAGCAGTTGTAATGTCTGTGGGACTTAGAGGTTTTTCTGATCAGGCTCATTGGTTCTTTTGGTCCAACATAACCCATTCGCACGACTGAACATGAGATTGAGCCATTCACCGAATGGCTTATCAGAATGATCCATTCGACGAAATGAAAGGGTGCGAATGAGTCAATCGACCGACTGAGACTCAATCGGTTAACTTAGGTGCGAATGAAAGGGCACGAATGAGTCAGTCGACGACTGAGACTCAGTCAGCCAACTGAATGCGACTGGGCCAATCGCACGACTGAGCCTCAGTCGCCCGAATGAACTGAGCGAATGAGGCCAGTCGGTCGATTGAACTCAGCTTCAGTACTTAAACGGCCATAGTCGATCGCATTCCACTCATCACCCTCAATCGCTCCTAAATCGCACCAAGTATCGTTACTCTGCCGAAATTCCTCTAGACCTTGTTTTTACATCTTTATTGATCTTCTGACGTGCGTTGACGTTTATACAGGTATATTGCAGTGAAATCTTACCAAAATCAGAAGACATTGAACCCTAATTAGTGATATACGAGTGAAACAAGAACCGGACTGTAACTGACCTAATAACCAACATAAACTAAGCAAAATGTTAAAATTAAGTTTAATAGGTTATTAGTGACAAGATGGCGAGTCTAATGGACCATTAAACCATGTTAAATTACTTGATTTGGTCAAGATTCAAACCACAGGCGACTGAACAGTGGGACAAGCGACTGGTCGTCCAGATGAACTCCAATCGCACAATGAATCTTGCGATTGGGTCAATCGGCCGAATGCACCATGCGAATGAACGCAGTCGGCCGACTGAACCAATCGAAGACTTAGCCAACAGATTGAACTAAGTCGCATGTCTCATTCACCCGAATGAGCTCATTCGCATGAAAGGACAACCGACCGACTTCAGTCGCATGATTCACTCGCACGAATGAATGAGAATGAATTTAAACTATATACCTTGAACTGAATTTTGAATGTATGACTTTCTAATGGTTTTGTGTCTTGTGTTTCAGGTCAATGGCTGATAGATGGTCCATCAATCCAAAGCACAATATATGTGCTCACTGGACCATATGACTCGGAATGGGGCCGACTTTACAGAGATCATTGCATTCCTTTGACGTTCTCGGATACATAAAGCCATATCCACACCGTGTACTCCTTACAGGTCGTTACATCAGGCTTTCTGGGAGAATGCCTCCGTAGATCGTTCATGTGAGCCTTACAGCATACGCAGCTCCAATCACGGTCATGATATTGAGATTACAGCAGCTGACATCCAGAGAGTACTTGATTTTGGGAACAATACTGATCACCCCACCAGACTACATCCATTTACAGTCAGAGGTTGCTTTCTCAGGATCAAGTATGCTGGGGACATCAACTCAGGTGTGCTCAACAAGAGCACCTGTGTCCCTAGTATAGGTACTTGGCGCATGTGATCCTGAAGTGTATTGCTTCTCGGAGGGGTGGGTTTGATGACCTGTCAGACCAGATTCAGAATGCCTATGTGGCACTGGTGCTGAACCACCCGTCCAGCTTCTCGAGCATGATCTTCTCATATCTGGTGGAGAATCTGGAGGCCAAGGGGAAGGAGGGTTTTTGTATGTACCCCAGATTTCTGCAGCTGATCTTCAACGAGAAGCTGTCATTACTTCCCAAGGAGACCCATGATGTGGTTGCCCTAGATATTATGGATGACACGACTTTAGGTCGCATGACAGTGTATCGGGGCAAGCAGGTAAAGCCCCAGGTAAAGAGGTTGATCGGCCATCTCGCCAATGAAATATATCTGGCGCCAGGTCGACGCAAGTGGCGTCATGATGACAGCGATTCAGACGATGAGAGGCTATTGCTCCTAGAGCATGATTCAGACGATGATGACAGTAGGGATGCTGGGGATGATATGCCTATTCCACCGAGGGGCACAACTTCAGATGTTATACCCCCAGTATCTGCCCCAACAGGCGACATAGCTGAGTCAGCGGGTTTCCACCAGGACTTCATACCTGGTGAGGAGGAAGAAGAGTCGGATGAGGAGCCCTTGACGAGGACTGTGGGAAGCAAGGTTGTTCCCACAGAGTATTGACTCCGGGCGGTTGGTGAACACCCTAGGGTTTCAGGAGAGACGACTGCAGATCCTAGCTATGCCCTTGAGTCAGCTAGCCGTGTTCTAGGGGGAGCATCCACCTTGACTGGATCAAGGAAGAAAAGGATGGCTCAGCCCCACGACCAGAAGAAGAAGAAGAGAAGACTCACCTTCGTCACCACCACAACCACTACATCTACAACCACCACTACCACTACCACCACCACTACCACTTCTACAGCCACACCATCCACCACCACGCCACCACAGCTACCACTACCACCACCACACCTCCCACCATTGTACATATGCCAGCCACCACCACACCTCCCACCACTGTACACATGCCAACCACCACCATATCTTTCACTTCTACATCACCTCCACTATCTCACAGACCCAACCCCATCTTCACCACAGCCACCACCACCACCACGAGCCACCAAGCAGGACCCTCATCCCATCCCGCACATATATATGAATCTCCTCTACCTCCAACTGGGATAGAGGAATAGCTTTCTGCGCTGAACCAGATGGTGATGCGTTTATTAGCTGCTGATGAGGAGAAGATGACGCAGATCCGTCATCTGACAAATCTGACTGTAGCGCAGTCTCAGCAGATCTCGGAGCAGGCTAGGTTGCTAGATGAGCAGGCCCAACAAATGGCTGCTCAGAGCCACGAGATCTCCCAACTCCAAGAGCACAGTGTCACATCTACTAAGAGGATTGAGGAGTTGGAGGAGGCTAAGAAGACCATCATGCTAAAGCTTAAGGGATCTAAAGACGAGCCACTAAAGATTAAAGAGGGAGACGCAGATGATGAGATGATGATGATGATGATGATGACACTAAGGATGATGAGGGGATTGAGGATGAGAGGACAGAGGAGAGGAATGAGGATGATGATAAGAAGGAGGGGACGCAGCTACATCTGCGTCTACATAAGGTCAGGATAGGAGATCCAAGAAGAAACAAGACCAACAAGCTTCCTCCTCTTCTCCACCAAGCGATGATCCAGTGATCCAAGAGAAAATTAATGATTAGATGTCTATATATTTGATTACTTTTGTATTTTAATCATGTATTTAAACTTATGTATTCGATGTTTATATTAAAAATTAATGCATTTCTTTATTGATTATTAACTACTGGTTGATATGTTAGATGTTCAAATCAAACTCATCCAAACTATCAGAGGGATGAGTTTGATGTTGCTCCCCTTCAGCAGATCAAAACTTAGCTAACTATGATTCTTGATCTGCAAGGGATCCTCAGAAGGTCGGTGAGTTATACCCCTGAAGAAGGGTAAATATTCATGATCTATCAAATGAGCAACTAGCTGAGATCTTCAAGTTAAATCACGATGAGATTATGAAGGATGCTCCAACGTGTGACTCGACAACTGACGAAGAGCTCAATGACGTTGATGAAATAGAGATAGAAGATGTCACTGCAGAGCACTACCCTCGGTATGCTGACAATGAGGGAAATGTGGTCCCCAATCTGGGTGAATTCCTTGTCGGTGATACGTTTGAGGAGTTAGACAAAATGGAGCAGGAGTCAGAGAAGACAGAGGGAACGGCCCAAGCCTCAAATGATGATGTTGATATCCGAAAGGCTGAGTGGGCTGCCTGTTTTGAAGAAGTTAGAGCCCAACGCGCTGCACCTAAACAGGACGCCTACACCAAAGTCTACAGAGTCAAGAAAATCATAAGTGTCGGGCAGGATTATAGGATGGGCATATTTTGAGGACCTTAACGTCTATGCAGTTAAGAGGGAGAAGGGCATAGAGTACTTTAGATTTCCACATGATCTAAAGACTCTACAAGGTTTTGAGGCTGCCCTAAGGAAGGAGTACCACACCAGGTGGGTTAACTTCAGACCCCAACAGCCTACAAGGTACATCAGAAGGTCTGAAGTTGATGCCATTACTGGAAAGCCAAGATAGTGATGAAATGGAGTCCTCTGTGCACGATGTCAAGAATCCCACTCAGGGAAATGCCACAGGACTTCACTCCACACTTTAAGTGGTGGTACTACTACGATTAGAGGACAGGAGAAGCGGTCATAGTCCTAAACAAAGAGGGCCAAATGGATACTATCAGGGTATTTGACCCAATGTCGCTTACCAACTTGTCAGCTAATGATGTCTACACTCTATTCAAGTGGCCACTGTTCTATGATACGCAGGATATAGTACAAGCCCTCCAGTTCCAGAATGTCATAAGACTCTATTTTTTGCATTTGAGATTCATGCAGGAGTCACAAAAGAGGATAAGTACAAGAAGTATGAGAAGGTAATGAAGAAAACAAGACATTAGAGAGATCTAGGTCCAAGGGGGAGTTTGTTGATACATGTTTGTCCCTAGATCATGATATGAATGTAATAGATCTTGTTTGTCTGATTCTAATGTAATGTTTGGAATGATTAATGAAATGATATTGGTTGTTTGTTATTTATAATGTTTGATATTTCATAAATGAGTCGATGTTGAATTGGTTAATTAGGTATGTGGTGGTTGAATTGTTACACATAATGTTATATTAATTAATGCATTCAAACTTAACAAAATGAAGTTCTCATGCAAATGGCCCATGCGAATGGCCCATGCGAATGGACCATAGGCATGAATAACTTCATACGAATGACTCAGTCACACGACTGAACCAGGAGACTGGATCAGTCGTATGATTGTAACATAAGATTGGCTCAGTCGTACGACTGAACACTCAGTCGTGCGGATGAATCAACCGCATGGTTCATTCATACGACTGAACCATACTAATGGTTCAGTCGCACGAATGAACAATACTAGCCTATAAATACAACCCAATTCATGGAAAAACGAGGGCATTCATTCTATTTTGACTCCAGACGTACCCTAGCCGTCCAGAAGCCTCCAAGTTGATACTCCCAGTTCATAGAACGTTGTAGATCGATTCCTAATCGATTCTTAACGTTTGATTCAATACTTTATTGATTCTACTTGCGTTCTCACTGATTGGATCACTAATCAAATAGGATTCCGCACTATTTGGTTGGTTTAGACGGTAATCATTCGGTATTTCGTTCAGTTACCCGTCCTAACAAAACTTAACTCCAAATTCTATCTTCTGATGTTGTATCCACAACACTTGAGAGTAATAGCTTGAAACAGCAATATACCCTGCCTCCCCCATGAAAGGAGACACAGTAGTCTGTTTCTTGCTCTACCATGAGACCAGACAATTTCCCAGATATTGACAGCCTCTAGTGACAGATTTTCGATTTAACCTACAACTATTAGAATAACTATCAAAATAAGCATGAAATTTAAAATTTTCACCATAAGGATACCAAAGACCTAAACGAGAGGATCCTGTAAGATAAAGAAAATGAAAGATTCGTTTGACTACCTTCTCATGAGACTCTTTAGGGCCAGATTGGTATCAAGCACAATATGCTACGGCAAAAGTGATGTTTGGACGACTTGTTGTAAGATACATTAGAGAACTGTTCATGGATCTGTATAGATGAGCATCAATAGATTTCATATTCTCGTCTTGAGTTAGGCATGTTTGAGCTGTGAATGGAGTCAATTCAAAAGAAGCATCATCCATCTTGAATTTCTTCAAAATCTCTTTGGCATATTTCTTATGATGAATAAGAATTCCTTCAATCTTCTAGTCAACTTGTAAACCGAAGAAAAAGCACATCTCCTTCATCTTGCTAATGTCAAAGTGACTTCTTTTATCCTCCTTAAATTCACGACACAACTTTGGATTGGAGGAGCCCAAAATAATATCGTCAATGTAGACTTGCACAATTAGCATCTCACCATCCACCTCTTTCTTGAATATAGTCATATCCATGCTGCCACGAGCGAAACCATTGCCTTGAAGATAATGTGTTAAAGTCTCGTACCAAATGCGAGGAGCTTGATATAAACCATAGACAGATTTATCCAGCTCGTATACTTAATCAGGAAAGTCTAGATCCTCAAACCCTAGTGGTTGGCCCACATATATCTCTTCATCAATGTCTTCGTAAAGAAAGGCATGTTTAACATCCATCTCATAGACATTGAATTGCTTGTGTGCGGCATGAGCCTGAAAAATCTTGATTGCTTCAAGATGGGCTACAAGAGAAAATACTTCCGTGTAGGCAATCCCTTCTTCTTGGGCAAATGCTTGAACGACCAACAGGATTTATTCCTCACTATAATGCCACGATCATTGGTTTTGTTCTTAAAGACCCATTTCGTGCCTATTGGGCATTTGTTTGGTGAAAGATCGATAATCATCTACACTTTGAGTTTCTGAAATTATTGAAGCTCCAATTGCATGGATTCAACCCAACATGGATCCTAAAGAGCCGCATGAACATTCTTTGGGTTAATTTAGGATAGAATAAACACGCATTTATCAAACCAGACTGTCTTCGAGTCCTGACACCATTAGTAATTGATCCAATTATGTTGTTATGAGGATGATCGTTCAATGATTTGAAGTTAGTGGTTAAAGATAATGGTTGGTTTGAGGTGGGCTAGTTGACTGAGGGTGTGCAGATGATGGAGAAGAAGATAGTTGAACAAGTTGAATAGGTTGGGATGATAGAATGGTTTGAGATGGAGTAGATGTTGTTGTTGAAGGAATAAGTGTCGAAGGAGATGCGGGTGGAATGTCAAATGATTAAGATGATAGAAGATCAACAGATCTTGTATGGTTAGATGATGAATTGGAAGGTGCTTGAGGATCGCACGAAACATGCGGTAATGGATCTAGAGGAATAAAGTTGATTTGGACATTAGAGAACGACGCATCATCTTCAAAAACTAGAAGATTGAAGGAGTTTAAAACAGTATTTGAGTCAAAGAACCAAGTAGGTTTAATAAGGAAGCATTATCATTACATCTAAAATCATTCAATAAAGAAGTGGAACCACCACTAGAACACATAGGATCAATGTCCGAGACAGACTTTTTGGAAACAAAAATAGTACTTAAAGTAGAACTATGATCTAAAACAGAATGTTGAGGCTTAGGTGTACTAAAATTATTGCATCAAGCTAGTAGTTGGTCCATAACCGTACTTCTTACGCACGTCTTTAGGATTCATACCTTCTAATCTAGAAGAAAGTCTATTAGTATTTGTTTTAATGAAATCAATTAATGGGTGTGGAACAAGCATAGGTTAATAAAAATAAGTACTAGGAGGAGGATAAACCGAAGCATTTTCATAACCAAACCCATTTTAATCCTAGCCCCCCGTTGTGATATACACAAACCGTTTTACTTGTTTAAAACTCAGCAAGTGCCACTCTTTCAGTCAAAGTATTTATTTCAACATTTCTTTCTAAAACAATTATTTTTAAATATTTTTTTTAAAGATTCATTTAATTTAACAAAATATATGGACTTGTTAATTTAAGCTCTTCATCAATTCGTTTTAAGTCCTTTTCATTGTCAAGTAATAGACGATTTGCTTTATACACACCAAATAGCCTTATCTTGCAAGCAGAAGAACACATGTCTTGTATTACCTCATAAGGAAGGCCCATTACCACTTTGTCAGCTGCTAGATCCTTTTCACACTGACACACTAGACTACTCTTCTCGTTTTCCTCAATTATGGATGTTGCGGTATTCTTCTCTTTGCTCTTCATTGCTATATGGTTCCTAGCTAACTTCATCTTCTCACCTTCAACTTCTTTAAAATCATCTACATCAAATCACCAATCCCAATATTCTCAACACAGACCTTCCCTTTATTCTTAACACCCTAAGAGACTTTAGCTTCACTTGTAAATTCCTTGAAAGGATCAAACTCTTCCACGTTGTTTTCCTCTTCTATAACCTCAGCAATAAGGGCTTGATTGATTTCTTCTTTCGTTTCATCAGGTTCTGTACTTTAGTCAAAACTTGTTATCAAAGTTATTTCTTTCTTCTGTTTTATCACAGCCCCCCTAATGCGGAAACACCGAGGCGTGAGGAAAATGTATCATAACACAAGGATAAAGATTACTATAGGAAATTAGTTATTAAAATCGAATAGTCGGTTACATCCAATTCTAGTAACCAAATAAGTAAATAAGTCTTTATTTTATTCAAAGTCTAACTAGAACCAACTATAGCTTATCCTTGAATTCTAGCGTGAGGAAAGAAACAAACTTAGTTTCCATACTTGGATGCACGCTAAAATATGTCAACTAAAAAGTTGGCGAGCACATATGGTTAGAAGTATACATATAGTAGATAACAATGTTCAAACCAATACCCAATTTCAAATACAAGTAAACTATTATATATGACTCACAACCAACCCTAGCGATTGAATGCCCTCCCGTCTAACACCTGACACAATATGTCGGACTAATAGTATGCTTGTTTAGTATGAAATTCTTAACATCCATATCCTTTCAAGTCAAAAAGAATGCGTTGACTCAAAGGACGCCAGGTATTGATTGGCATGCATCAACCCGAGTACCAAATGGTGTTTTAGGTCAATAGATCTATTTTCTTACTCTTGTGGATTTCCCGAAGTTAATGGTTGTGTAGAACTTAGAAAATAGAGGGACATTATAGTAAAAAGTTTAATAGAAATAGCAACATGTATAATGAGTTTGGTTTTACTAGTATAGGAAAGTTATGATTAAGTTTGTAAAAGACTAGTTTGACTTTAGAATTTGAATTCCCAGTTGATATATAGAAAGCATGTTTCTGTAACACCCGATTATTTTAAAAAAAGGACAAGACTCTATTCAAAATATTTGAAAAGTTGGTGTAAAGGTGGGCATGGCCGCCCATCCTCTATTCACATCACTTTCATTTCAGTTTTAGAGAGAGAGAGAAAGGACGAGAGCAAAACTCTCAGTTGAAGAAAAGAAGAAGAAGAGATAGTGAATTCAAGGTAAGAATTCATGACTTTTAAGTATTTATGACGGGTTTTATCCCGGTTATATGTTTTTGTGCTTATGTGTTTGTGTATGTGCTCAGGTGTGTGTTTGGTGGGGTTGTAGGTATGAACTCAGTTGCAAAAGGGTTAGAAGGAAGAAACACCTAAGTTGCACCAGGTGAGTTCTAAACCCTGGTTTTTACTTGTTTCAACTCTCTTTGGGGCTAAAAATATATTAAAATGATTTTACAATGTTTATGTATGTATACTCGTATGTATTATGCATGTTCGATGATGATTCTTGGATGCTTATAGGTTGTTCATGTTTAGAATAGCCTTGGTAAGCTTAGAACAGATAGGTTTGATGATTGCGTTTGAAAACAACCTAGAAACATGTTACACAGAAGGTTCATGCGCCTAGATAAGGCTCATGCGCCTGAAAATGCCTTAGAAGAAATTAAGTATAGCCCATGCGCCTGAACAGTGGTCCATGCGCCTAGAAATATTAGTTGGACGACTAAGTATAGGGCCATGCGCCCCAATAGTGCCCATGCGCTCAAGTGGCCCATGGCCTAAGTGTTCATGCGCCTAAGTGTTCATACGCCCGAATAGTGCCCATGCACCTGAATTGTTCATGCGCCTAAGTGTTAAAGCAGTTAAGTGTTGACTGATGCGCCTACATAGTAATAAAATGCCCAAACAGGGCTCATGCGCCCAAATAGTGTCTAAGCGCCCAACACTTAGAATTATTATGAAATTCTTGGGAGTTGGGCTCTTAGAGTTTTGACCGAAGTTTGACTAGGCTTATTAATGATGGGTTTCATGCATGATTATGATGCTTATCATGTTCATTATTATTATTGCTATTGTTTTATTATTACTTATAGTGTGTGACTTTACGTGGTAGTTTATTACCGTAACATAAAGTAATTGTAATAACAAAGAGAACAACAAGAAAGAAGAAAAGAGAACATTAATAAAATGTAACAAGTATTGCAGCTTAGAGGAGGTACATGACCGTTGTATCGTTAGCTCAACTGGCTGCAGGTAGCTACCCTATTATGCACACAGGGCTAGTTTGGAGATTGGCAGAGGAACTCCATAGTGTACCTGTTGGGATTCAACATGTTTATCAAAGTTCATATCATCTTCATTTATATGAAAAACGCAGCGGAATATAGTTTTAAAACATGTTAATTTGTTGATTATTAAACCCATTTTAATAAGCAAACCCCAAAGCCATGGATCAATATACGAAATACATACAAAGAGAAAAACAAGATGTAAAGAACACAACCTTTGGAGCAGATTAAAGACGAAAATCAAGAGGAGAAAGAAGATGAAATCGTGGCTGAAACTTCAAAATAGAAGTCCTCAAGAGGTGATACCCCAAGCTTGTACAAAAACACTTTGATTGCTAGGCTTCTTGACACAAATTTCAGCTACAAAACCTCTTTTGTGAGCTGAAAATTCTGCTCAAAATCCTTCAAACCGTGAGAGAAGAGAGAATAGAGAGAGAGCTTTTGTGTGTGTGTTGTTTGGATGTGATTGAAAATGAATGTGTGTTCAAGTGTCCAAGACTTGCATGTCTTGGAACTAAAAATGGGACATCCAAGAAACAAAAGGGGCGGCCGAAATTGGTCCCCTTATGTTTCCCTCCCAATTCAAAACATTTATAAAATAAAATCACATCCTATGTTTTATAAAATTAAAACCATTTTAATTTATATACTAACACACACTATTATTTGCCATTGCTTAACCATATTAAATAATGTACAAATAATCTTCTATGAACAAATTATCTATATAATGATGTTCATCTACAAAAGCAATAATTTAGAAAATCCAATTTTCTAAATTGGTGTCATTATTTATTTGTGTGATCTTATCAACAAATAAATTACCTTTTGGTGTTTGTTTGGCTTGTTATTGGGTATGACCCGACTTGGATCATATTACACTAGCCACATCAATTTAATATGAATCTTGGGCAGATCAATACTTTCAATCTCCCACTTGCACAAGATTTATAGAAGATTGATGCAAGCAGCAAATAACGCCTAGCAACGGTTTGCTACCCCTAATGTATATGACTAAGTGCCATTCAATAACATTATTCTTTTCAAGTACCTTACTTGAATATGTTTTAGGTGAATTAATCATCTATCCTTTTGTTGCAGATGTCATGTTAAATCCAAGAGACACAGAATTGTCATTCTCTGATGATTTAACTTTAGCAGGCCTTAGACATCTAACTCTCAACGAATAAGAGGAACAAATTCCATCTCGATTACATACGTCTCTCACAATCACCTCATGTTATACCTGAACTCAACCTTATGTACTGCCTTTTCAGAACAGCTAAGAACTAAGTCAAAGTACAATACTTGGTGAATATCAAGACCCAATATGTATCTCAGGTCTGAGGATACAATGATATTCGCCTTTACTCAAAATCTCTTATGACAAATCAGCAAGATTCCATGCAGAAATAATTGAGAGCGGGTCAGTCCAATATCTATATCCCATAGATATCAATGAACCTTGGTAGCAACCTCTTGCTGTATATTCATACCATATGAATATTAACCAATCCAAGTTCATTATAGTCTTATATTATAGTTGTTCCCACAAGTATAATCGACTGCGGACGTTTAGAATAACTTATTTATTCATGGATTTAAACATGCGAAAATAGAAGAACAAATGAAATTATAACTATATAATTAATCAAATAACATTAGTTCCAATATCTATATGCAAAATACAACATCAAACCCAGTCACTTGAATATCTAAGTCCCATGGCACAAACATGACCCTCATGCTTTGCCTTTTCGAGGAGCTTTGTGAGTGGATCCGCAACATTTTTATCAGTGTGAACTTTGCGAATACATATCTTTCCCTTTTCAACTTCATCCCTTATGTAGTTGAATCTCCGTTCAATGTGCCGAGTCTTTTGATGAGCACGAGGTTCCTTGATTTGAGCAATCGCACCCTCGTTGTCACAAAAGATCTCTAGGGGATCCTGAATGGAAGGGACTACCCCTAGATCGGCTATGAATTTCTTCAGCCATGCAGCTTCCTGCGCTGCCATTGAAGCGGCGACGTATTCTGACTCTGTAGTGGACAACGCTACGACTTCTTGCTTTGAGCTTTTCCAAGAAATAGCTCCCCCATTCAGAATAAAGATGTACCCCGATTGAGATCGTGAATCATCTCGATCGGTTTGGAAACTCGCATCCGTGTAACCTCTTACAACGAGTTCCTCTTCACCAGACCCGTAGATCAAGAACATGTCCTTAGTCCTCCTTAGGTACTTCAGAATGTTTTTGACAGCCATCCAATGACTATCACCAGGATTTTGCTGGTATCTACTTGTCATGCTTAAAGCGCATGACACGTCTGGTCTAGTGCATATCATTGCATACATGATGGATCCTATAGCAGATGCATATGGGATCGCCTTCATCCTAGTTTGCTCCTCCTTGGAGCTTGGACATTGAGTCGTACTCATATTGTCCCTCTTTGAATAGGTACGGTACCTTTCTTAGAGTTTTCCATCTTGAACCTTTTCAAGATTTTGTCAATGTATGCACTTTGATTCAAACCAATTAGCCGTTTTGATCTATCCCTATAGATCTTTATTCCCAGAATATAGGCAGCTTCACCAAGATCCTTGATGGAAAAACAACTTCCAAGCCAGGTTTTTACACCTTCCATGGTTGGAATGTCGTTTCCAAATAGTAGTATGTCATCAACATACAATACTAGGAAGGTTATTGTGCTCCCACTAGCCTTTTTATACACACAAGCCTCGTCAGCGTTTTTGATGAAGCCAAATTTCTTTACTTCATCATCAAAACGGTGATTCCAACTTCTCGATGCTTGTTTCAATCCATAGATTGATTTCTTTAACTTGCATACTTTGTTAGGATGTTTTGGATCGACAAAACCTTCAGGCTGAACCATATAGACATCTTCCTCAAGATATCCATTTAGGAAAGCGGTTTTGACATCCATTTGCCAAATCTCATAATCATAATGAGCTGCTATGGCAAATAATATCCTTATAGACTTAAGCATTGCAACAGGTGAGAAGGTTTCATCATAATCAACCCCTTGAGTTTGAGTGAAACCTTTTGCTACAAGTCTAGCTTTGTAAGTATCCAAGTTTCCATGCATATCGGTTTTCTTCTTGAAAACCCACTTACTTCCAACTATTTTGGAATTAAGAGGTGGCACAACAAGTTCCCAAACTTGATTGTCATACATGGATTGCATCTCCACGTTCATGGCCTCAAGCCATTGTCACAATCCAAATTGGACATTGCATCATGATATGTGGTTGGTTCATCTGAATCCACCACATAGCATCCATCCATGAAAAATCCGTATCTGTCAGGTGGATTACTAGTTCTACCACTTCTGCGAACGTTTTGTGTGTATCGATCAACCGCTTGATCATCCTCAACATCCTCATGTTGAGTGCTAGTTTCAACCAAACGTGTATCGGGGGGTTCTTGCAGGTTTTGATCCTCTTCAAGATCCACTGTTCTACTGCTAGCTCCTTCCATAAGGAACTTGGCTTCTAAGAACTCACCCTTTCTGGCAACAAATACCTTTTGTTCCAGTGGATTATAGAAATAATATCCCATAGAATCTCTAGGATATCCAACAAAGATACACTTGGTGGATCGGACATCTAATTTGTTTGGGGTGGTGTCTTAACATAAGCCTCACAACCCCAGACCCTTAAGTACGATAAGGATGGAACTCTTCCATGCCATATCTCAAAAGGTGTCTTTTCCACCTTTTTGGTTGGAGCCATATTCAGAATACGGGCTGCGGAGAGCAAAGCGAAAACCCAAAATGATAGAGGTAATGTGCTTCTAGCCATCATAGATCGGACCATATCCAATAAGGTTCGATTCCTCCTCTCAGACACACCATTATGTTGTGGTGTTCCAGGTGGAGTGAGTTGTGAGACAATCCCACAACTCCTAAGATGATCTTGAAAAACATCACTTAGGTATTCGCCACCTCTATCGGTGCGGAGAATTTTAATTGACCTGTTGAGTTGATTTTCTACTTCATTTTGAAGATTTTGAACATTTCAAAAGCTTCATCTTTGTGCCTTAATAAGTACACATACCCATAGCGACTGTAATCGTCGGTAAAGGTAATGAAGTATCTTTCACCATTCCTAGCCACTGGCTTAAAGGGACCACATACATCCGAATGTATGATATAATAAATCTTTTGCCCTTTCGTTAGTTCCACTAAAGGGTGCCTTAGTCAATTTACCTTGTAAACAAGATTCACATACATCAAATGAATCACATTCATTTGTTTTTAAAAGACCATTCTTTTGAAGTGTTTGTATACGTTTCTTGTTTATATGACCAAGACGACAATGCCAAAGGTAGGTATCACTCAAATCTTGTTTGAGTCTTTTGGTGGTTGCTTGGTATATTGAGCTATCATATGTTGTGTTTTCATGAACCAATTCATAAATACCATTACAAGGTATAGCTTAAAATAAAATACATGATTTAAAGAAACATGAATATCATTGTCAACAAACTTGAAATCATAATCATATTGTCTTAAACGGGAAACAGAAATTATGTTCCTAGTCAAACTAGGAGCATATAATACATTATATAAAATAACTTCCAAACCACTTGGAAGCTTCAAAATGTAGTCTCCTTGGGCTTCCACGTGAACCTTTGCACCATTGCCCATGAAGAGACTTATTTCCCCTTTTGCATAATGTTCATTTCTTTTGAACCCCTGCAACAAATTGCAAATGTGAGTTCCACATCCGGTATCTAATACCCATGTGTTAGAAGAAATAACATTTAGCTCAACATGTATCATATAAATATACCTGAGGTTTGCCCCGCATCCCTCTTCTCTCTCAACTCTTTGAGATAGACTGGACAATTTCTCATCCAATGTCCTATCTCACCACACTTGAAGCATGGGTCGTTACAGCAACCTTTTGCTTCTTCTCCTTGGGCTTCGGAGGTTCCGCCCTAAAAACCATCTTCCCCTTCCCAACGTGCCCCTTTCCTTTGGCAACATTTGCCTTAGGAGGGGGTAGAGACCTTTTTCTTCTCCCACCTTCATTAATGGTGAGAACGGGTAAAACCCTTTTACCCATTCCCGCCTCAGCTGATTTGAGCATCGAATGAAGTTCATTTATGCTCTTGTCCCATCCGTTCATGTTGTAATTCATGACGAATGCCTCAAACCTTTTAGTTAGGCCATTAAGGATCAAATCCGTGGCCAATTCTTTTGAGACAGGACAATTTAGCCTTTGAAGGCGGTCGATGTGGCTTTTCATCTTAAGAACATAAGATGAAACTGATTGGGTTTCCTCCATCCGACATGCATGAAGCGCTCGAACCGTTTCAAAGCGCTCCACTCTAGCTTGTTGCTGGAACGTTTCCCGCAACTGAGTGATCATGTCATAGGCTCCATGGAGCTCATACTCCTTTTGGAGTTCAGGTGTCATACTTGCCAACATAAGGCAAGAGACTTGGACGGAGTCCTCTACATACTTTACCCAATTATTATAGGCCTCCACATCCTCCTCGCTAGGTTCATCAGGGATGGGATCATCAAGAATGTAGGCCCGCTTTTCTTGCTTGAGAACAATTCTCAAGTTGCGGTACCAATCCATGAAGTTGTTAGGTGTTAGACGATCCCTTTGAAGGATCGCCCTAAGAGATTGGTTGTTTTGGTTTGGTACATCGTTATTAGCGTTGGTGTGGTCGGCCATCTACAAGATTTTACAAAGTTCCATTTTAGTAATCGTTGATATAATCATATTTTATTTATTAACACCTTTATGTCTCATAGACTTATTAATAAATAATATTTTAGAATCCAACGTTATATTTAAATATTGGTTAGGTGACCTTTATCCCATTATTTAAATAAACAAGGTAGTCATAAATGACAATTGCAACCTATTGCAACTTCTAGTGGTATGGGATCGTTTGAACATCTTTTGTTTATAACGGCATGTTTACCCCATCACACCCTTTATAAAACACATTTTAGGTGATCCATTCAATATATTTTATAAATCAAGTCGTCCTACTTACACACACGTGTGAGTTTACTACATGAGTGGTTAGGTGACCTTTATCCCACTAAAGTTTGCAAGTAACCTAAGTGTTGTGTAAAAGGATGGTGCTTAACTTGTTTTCAAAAGGGATTTAAAGGATACAATTCTAGTTTTAGAAAAGTCTATGTATCATATGATTGTATGCATTCAACCATATGGTATTCTATCGATTCTTTTAAATAAAACTCATTTTATTTTACAAACCATTAATTCCTTTTATAGAACCATTCTATTTTGCTTAATGATTTGAGAACCAATTTTCTTGTTTATAGTTTGTATAGTAGACGGTTTGTTAATCACATCCAAATAATCAAAACAAACATCATCATATGCATTCAACCAAACATAAACAAAGCATCCATATATGCATAACAAAGCATACTAAGTTGAGCACACTTGTTTAGCCAAAACAAGTGTGTCAAATGGTCTTGTCCTAAGGGTTAAGAATCATGATACATGGTTGATCAAAGGGACTCCCACTTGAATCCACATCTTCAAGCATCCTCTTTGTTTTATCTTTTCTTCAAGTCTTGATCTTGAGCATCTTTACAAATTATGTATCCTAATACATGTTTCTAGTAAAGAAAAACTCCTAATCTATTTATTACAAATCATATGAATGAATAGATTACAATACAAAACTTGAAACCCAAAATAAAACATTACATGCCCAAATGAATATAACTAAACAACCAATCAAACAAACCAAAAGGTCTAGGCTTTGTTATGCATAACCAAAACAACATATCCAAAACCTATGTCACGAAATGGGGCAGCCCCTTTTAACCCATGTTCTTGGCCAACATAAACCAAGAACAAATGGGTTAAGTCCATACAAACAAACATCTTATGACTAGATTTTTTAAAGATCCTCTCATGCATAAAGTAGTATTTAAGAAATCAAAAGGGGGTTTAACAAAACAGCCCACAAACATACGGGTATGAGGTGTCAAACACCATAAACCCGAGAACAAGCAAGGAAAAAACATGTATGCTTTGTATATGTGGCTCTTGATGCCATTGTTGGGATTCAACATGTTTATCAAAGTTCATATCATCTTCATTTATATGAAAAACGCAGCGGAATATAGTTTTAAAACATGTTAATTGTTGATTATTAAACCCATTTAATAAGCAAACCCCAAAGCCATGGATCAATATACGAAATACATATAAAGAGAAAAACATAAGATGTAAAGAACACAACCTTTGGAGCAGATTAAAGACGAAAATCAAGAGAGAAAGAAGATGAAATCGTGGCTGAAACTTCAAAATAGAAGTCCTCAAGAGGTGATACCCCAAGCTTGTACAAAACACTTTGATTGCTAGGCTTCTTGACACAAATTTCAGCTACAAAACCCTCTTTTGTGAGCTGAAAATTCTGCTCAAAAGTTCCTTCAAACCGTGAGAGAAAGAGAGAATAGAGAGAGAGCTTTTGTGTGTGTGTTTCTTGGATGTGATTGAAAATGAATGTGTGTTCAAGTGTCCAAGACTTGCATGTCTTGGAACTAAAAATGGGACATCCAAGAAACAAAAGGGGCGGCCGAAATTGGTCCCCTTATGTTTCCCTCCCAATTCAAAACATTTATAAAATATAAAATCACATCCTATGTTTTATAAAATTAAAACCATTTTAATTTATATCACTAACACACACTATTATTTGCCATTGCTTAACCATATTAAATAATGTACAAATAATCTTCTATGAACAAATTATCTATATAATGATGTTCATCTACAAAAGCAATAATTTAGAAAATCCAATTTTCTAAATTGGTGTCATTATTATATTTGTGTGATCTTATCAACAAATAAATTACCTTTTGTGTTTGTTTGGCTTGTTATTGGGTATGACCCGACTTGGATCATATTACACTAGCCACATCAATTTAATATGAATCTTGGGCAGATCAATACTTTCATACCCTAGGTGTTTGGGCGGCACTTGTATACAGTAAACAGAACGCTTTTGAGGGATATAGATGGCCATAACGGTTGTTTTCATCATAATACAATTTAGGGTATTGCTCATTGGTCCATACAGAAGTGAAATAAAAATCAGATACAGAACATAAACAAGGCATACAGTAAAGAGAACAAAAAATAGTATCGTTCATATAGTTAATGTGTGCTCGCATACAAAGTAAAGAGTTGTATTTCATAGAAAGAGTATGTTCATATACAACCTACAGGAAAGTATTTTATTAATTTTAAAACTAGAACTCACTCAGCAACGCTGACTTTTATACATTTTCAGTTGGCATGTAATTATTGCCGAGGATGGCACGAGGGTGAAGCCACTCGGCAGGGAAAGACTGACATCCATTCGTATTTTACGTTGCTGTTGTTTTGTAATGCAGTAAAACAATTCTTTTGTAATAAGGTAAACGATGATATATTGCTCAACAACAGTGGTTTAAATGAAATGAATGTTTTTTGACAAATTATTTCCGCTGCTTAAGTCGTATAATTATAATGTTTAATGTTTTAACTGCTGTGATTGACCAACTGTGAGGTTTCCGGGAATGGGGCCTTACAGTTTCCACCCCAAAATACCATAGAAAAAGGGGCTATGAACTCACTTTGTAACGTATGTGGGATGATCTTCCAACTTGTAGTAACTTAGAGTGAGGATTGCCCTAAGTAAGTTTATTTAGTTAGTTTATTGTATTTGTCGACAGTTGAGAGGTTGTTATTGTAAAAACTCAAGAATGGTTGTTGTATACTAGATATGTGTTATCCCAAAGTAGCAAATCCAACAAAAGGATTCCCAGGAAAGGGTTGGTGTATTTTCATCATTTAAAATCCTCGTCTTTCTTTAGCCAGAAACCTTTTGTTTGTCATATAACTACATATCGGGTGAAACGATTCTAGATATATACTAGACCATGTTAAATGTGTGCATATTATGTTTATAAAGTATAGGGAACAAGTGTAAATATAATTTTAGCAAGGATGGGAATAAACAAGTTGTATAGTGTAGGGTTATAATTGAAAATATCAAGGTTTTATAGAAATATGATTCAAGTTGATAGATAATCATAAGAATTAGTAAAGTTCAGATTTTTATTGTTTAAAAGTTTTTTATATTACTTATTTTATAATTAAAATCGTTACTTTATATTATATTTATGAAAGTATTGAAAAGTTGTAATTTTTTGGGTTTTGACAGATAATCATATGATTGATTCCACTGATTATGATTCATGTAGTAAAAGAATTTTGTCAGACATTGTAGTTTCGCAGGGTGAGAGTTGTCATCTTAAACATTGTAGTTTCGCAGAAGAATAAGTTGTTTTGCTAGAATTTGGTACTTTCATTGCTACTTTCACTAGAATTTCTACTGTAGTTTTGCTAGCAATCCGTTTGACTGTATTAGTTTAGCAAACATTTACGCTCGAAACTAGCTTGAACTTTCTTCAGAAATAAATTTGGCAGCAATTTTGCTAGACGATGGATTCCAAACATTGTTGAACTTTCGTTCAATGAGGGTACTTTCGCTGAGGTTGTAGAAACTATCACAATTAGCAAAACACTTTTAGTTTCACCCACGGAAGCTGATAGTTTCGCAGAATGATCCGTAATTTCGCTGGATGATTTTGAAAAAAAATTTCAACATGAAATCAATCCGAAATTAATTCAAAATCACTAAAATCTTAACAATTTTGGATCTCATGATTATTAGAGCTTTCCCAGCCAGGAACTAATCAATTCGATAAAATCCCATATCAAATACATTCAAATTTGATCCATAATTGATGAAATAACGATATTGAACTCAACTAACCAAAAAAACAAATAATCAAGGGCACAAAGCCTTTGATACCATTTTTTGGTCCAAAATAGATCTAATTACAATACTAATGATTGGATGAATGATTTAATATCAATAACAAACTCTCTAAACGAACATATGATGAAGAATAATACACCAAAAGTGTTCAAAAATAAACATATTAAAGCTAAAACTCACAATAAACAAGAGCTCATGTTGGGTTTTGTAACAAGTTTATCAAAGTAAGTTTAACGTTTAAACTTCAAAACCGCAGCAGGTAATAGTGGTTAAAGTATGTTAAACAATCTAAAATTTTTAACCATTTTAACCAAAGACAAAAGCCAAGAACAAGGATCATTAATATATGTGAAAACACATGCTATCAAAACGAAAACAAGGAACAACCATAGGGTGTTCTTGAAACTACCTTTCAAGAACAAGATATTGAAGTATGGATGAGATAAAGATGATGATGCTCTTGAATGTCCGGCCCCCAAGAGACAAAGCCTCTAGTTTGTATACCCACAAGCTCTTCCAAACACCTAGCTAGTTAGGGAACACAACACCAAAAACCCTCTTCTTGTGCCTCTTGCAAAAACCGAAATTTTCAGCTTCCTTTTCCTCCTCTTGGATCCGAAATTTTCAGCCTTTTTGAGAGAGTTTGTTGCTTGTGTGTGAGAGAGAGTGTGTGTTTTTGATGAAAGAGTGCAAGAATAATGAAAGTCTTGTTTAGTCCAGACTAAAAGACCCCTCAAAACCCACATGGGGCGGCCGAAAATGGAGATTCAAAATGGGTTCCCCCCATTTTGTAATTATTATAAAATTTCACTCTTTTAAACACTTAGTTCAAAAATTAAAATCTATTTTTAATATTATAAGATTAACACACATTTTATTTGTTATTTAACCAACTTAAATAATGAAACAAATAATTTCTTATGAACAAATTATCCATAAATCGGGTTCTATTATAAAAGCAATGTTTGGAAAACCCATTTTCAAAATTGGTGTCAATATTTATTTGTATGATCTCATCAATAAATAAATATTCATTGGTGTTTGTTTAGCTTGTTATTGGGTATGACCCGACTTGGATCATAACGTACTAACCACATCAATCTTGTATGTGTCTTGAGCATACAAGATCCAACAATCTCCCACTTACACAATATTCGTAGAAGATTGATGCAAGCAGTAAATACCGCCTAACAACGGTTTACTACCCTTAATATGTATGACAAAGTGCCATTCAATAACATCATCCCCTTCAAGTACCTTACTCAAAAATGTTTTAGGTGAATCAATCATCTATCCTTTTGTCACAGATGTCATGTTAAATCTCAGAGACACAGAGTGATCATTCTCCATTGATTTAACTTTATAAGGCCTTAGACATCTTACTCTCAACGAATAAGAGGGACGAATCCCATCTTGACTACGTAAGTCTATCACAATAACCTTATATCATACCTGAACTCAGACTTATGTACTGCCATCTTTCAGAATAGCAATGAATTGAGTCAAAGTATAATATTTGGTAAATATCAAGATCCAATATGTATCTCAGGTTAGAGGATAACAATGAAATTTGCCTTTACTCAAAATTACTTATGATCAATCAGGAAGATTCCCTGTAGTAATATTTGAGATGTAGGTTAGTCCAATATTTTTATCCCACAAACAACTATGAACGTTGGTAGCAACCTTTTGCTCTATATTCATCCATATGAATATCTACCAATCCAAGTTCATTATAGTCTTACCTTCATATTTGTTCCCACAAGTATGAACAACTACGGACATTCTGAGTAAATAATTTGCTCATGGATTTTAAACATGAAAAATAGGAATATTGCTTGAAACACTATAACCAAATAATTCATTCAAGTGATAAAGCGTTGCAATACTAAATACAAAATTAAAGATCATATCCAGTCACTAGAATATTAAAGTCCCATGGTACAAGTATGACTTTCATGCTTTGCCTTTTCAAGAAGCTTTGTGAGTGGATCCGCAATGTTTTGATCCGTGTGAACTTTGTGAATACATATATTTCCTTTTCAACTTCATCCCTTATGTAGTTGAATTTCCGTTCAATGTGCCTAGTTTTTTGATGTGCACGAGGTTCCTTGATTTGAGCAATCGCACCCTCGTTATCACAAAGAATTTCTAGGGGGTTCTGAATGGAAGGGACCACCCCTAGATCGGCAATGATCTTCTTTAACCATGCAGCTTCTTGAGCTGCTAATAAAGCGATGATGTATTCTGACTCTGTAGTTTATAATGCCACCACATCTTGCTTAGAGCTCTTCCAAGAGATTGCTCCTCCATTCAAGATGAAAATGTACCCCGATTGTGATCATGAATCATCCCGATCAGTTAGGAAACTCGCATCCATGTAACCCTTTACTACGAGTTCCTACTCACCAGATCCATAGATTAGGAACATATCTTTGGTCCTCCTTAGGTACTTAAGTATGTTCTTAACAGCCATCCAATGACTATTTCCAGGATTTTGTTGGTATCGGCTTGTCATGCTCAAAGCGTATGACACATCCAGCATAGTGCATATCATTGCGTACATGATGGATCCTATAGTAGATGCCTACAAGATTCCCTTCATATTGTATTGCTCATACTTTGAGCTTGGACATTGATTCTTACTCAATATCATTCTTCAAAACGGTGATTCCAACTTCTTGTACATGATGCATACTTTGTTAGGATGTTTTGGATCGACAAAACCTTTAGGATGAACCATATAGACAACTTCCTCAAGATATCCATTTAGAAAAGCGGTTTTGACATCCATTTGCCAAATCTCATAATCATAATAAGCAGCTATGGCAAATAATACCCTAATAGACTTTAGCATTACAACCGGTAAGAAGGACTCATCATAATCAACCCCTTGAGTTTGAGTGAAACCTTTTGCTACAAGTCTAGCTTTATAAGTATCCAAGTTTCCATGCATATTGGTTTTCTTCTTGAAAACCCTCTTACTTCCAACTATCTTGGAATTAAGAGGTTGTTCAACCAGGTCCCATACTTGTTGTCATACATGGGTTGCATCTCAACGTTCATGGCTTCAAGCGATTTGTCACAATCAAAATTGGACATTGCATCATGATCGGTGGTTGGTTCATCAAAATCTACCACATAGCATCCATCTATAAAAAATCCATATCTTTAAGGTGGATTACTAATTCTACAAAATATGTGAACGTTTTGTGTATATTGATCAACCACTTGATCATTCTCAACATCGTCATGTTGAGTGCTAGTGTCAACCAAACATGTATCGGTTTATGGTTCTTGATCCCCCTCAAGATCCACAGTTCTACTGCTAGTTCCTTTCATAAGGAACTTAGCTTCTATGAACTCAGCCTTCTTGGAAACAAACTCCTTTTGTTCCGATAGATCATAGAAATAATATCCCATAGCATCTCTAGGATATCCAATGAAGATGCACTTAGTAGAACGACTTTCTAACTTGTTTGAGGTGGGAGTCTTAACATAAGCCTGACAATCCCATACCTTTAAATATGATAGTGATGGAACCCTTCCATTCCATATTTCAAAAGGTGTCGTTTCCACTTTCTTGGTTGCGACCATTTTCAAGATACGGGCCATAGAGAGTAAAGCGAAACCCCAAATTTATAGAGGCAATGAGCTTCTAGCCATCATAGATCGAACCATATCCAATAGAGTTTGATTTCTCCGCTCGGACACACGATTGTGTTGTGGTGTTCTAGGTGGAGATAGTTTTGAGACAATACCACAACTTCTAAGATGATCTCTGAAAGCATCAGTTAGGTATTCACCTCCTCTATGAATGCGGATAATTTTTATTTTCTTGTTGAGTTGATTTTCCACTTCATTTTGGAAGATTTTGAACATTTCAAAAACTTCATCTTTGTGTCTTAACAAGTACATATAACCATATCGATTATAGTCGTCGGTAAAGGTAATGAAGTATCTTTCATGGTACATAGTCATTGGCTTAAAAGGACCACATAAATCCGAATGTATGATGCTTATTAAATCTTTTGCCCTTTCGGATTTGCCACTAAAAGGTGCCTTAGTCATTTTACCTTGTAAACCAGATTCACATACATCAAATGAGTCATATTCACTTGCTTTTAAAAGACCATTCCTTTGAAGTGTTTGTATGCACTTCTTGTTTATATGACCAAGACGGCAATGCCAAATATAGGTATCACTCAAATCCAATTTGAGTTTCTTAGTGGTGGTTTGGTACAATGAGCTATCATATAATGTGTTTTCACGAACCAATTCATAAATACCATTAATAGGAATAGCTTTAAAATAAAATATGCCATTTGAAGAAACATGAATTTCATTTTCAATAAATGTTAAAACATAACCATATTCTCTTAATTGGGCAACAGAAATAATGTTCCTAGTCAAACTAGGAGCATACAAAATATTGTTCAAAATTGCTTCCAAACCATTTGGAAGCTTCAAGATGTAGTCCCCTCAGCCTTCAACTTGAACTTTTTCCCCATTCCCCATGTAGAGGCTAACATCCCTTTCTTGAAGTCCTTACTTCTTTTGAACCCCTGCAATAAGTTGCAAATATGAGTTCCATATCTGGTATCCAATACCCATGTGTTACAGGATATTAAATTTAGATGAATATGAATCATGAAAATTGTACCTGAGGTTTACCCAGCATCCATCTTAGCTTGCAACTCTTTGAGATGGACTTGACAATTTCTTGCCCAATGTCCAATCTCCCAACACTTAAAGCATGGGTCATTCGAAGTAACCTTTTTCTTCTTCTCTGTTGGTTTTGGTGGTGGCGATCTTACCACTCCCTTTCCTTTTCCCCTAACATGCCCCTTACCCTTGGCAACATTTGCCTTGGGTGTGGGGTGAGGCCTCTTCTTGTTCCCACCATTATTGATGGTGAGATAGGTAAAACCCTTTTACCCATGGCCGCCTCGGTAGTTTTGAGCATAGAGTGAAGCTCACTTATGCTCTTGTCCCATCCTTTCATGTTATAATTCATGACGAAGTTGTCAAACCTTTTTGAGAAAGAGTTGAGGATCAAATCCGTAGCCAAGTCTTTCGAGACGGGACAATCCAGCCGTTAGAGGCGGTCGATGTGGCTTTTCATCTTAAGTACATAAGATGAAACATATTGGGTGTCATCCATACAACACGCATGGAGTGCTCGAACCATTTTGAAATGCTCTACCCTTGCTTGTTGTTGGAACGTTTCCTTCAACTGGGTTATCATGTCGTGTGCTCCATAATGTTCATACTTCTTTTGGAGATCCGGAATCATACTTGCCAACATGAGGCAAGACATTTGGACACACCCAATAATTGTAGGCCTCCTCATCCTCTTCATTAGGTTGATCGACAATCAGATCGTTTAAAATATACGATCGTTTATCTTGCTTGAGAACAATTCTCAAGTTTCGAAACTAATCAATAAAGTTATTATGGTTTAGACACTCCTTTTGGAGAATGGTCCTTAGTGATAGTGAGTGAGCGGACGGGATATCATTATTTTCATTATCGTTGGTGGCCATCTACAAAATTTAACGAAGTTCGATTTTAGTATTTTCGATGTTGTTCATATTTTAATAATTAAAGCCCCTTTTTAAGTGTCTTACACAATTTTAAAATTCTAGAATCCAATGTTACATTTAAATAGTTCTTAGGTGACCTTTATCCCATTATTTAAATTAACAAGGTAGTCAACGCTTTGACAACTGCAACCGTTTGCAACTTCTAGAGGTATGGGAACGACTTTATAACATTATATGTATAGTCGGCATGTTTATCCCACAACACTTTTGTAAACCATATTGTAGGCGATCCATTTAGCATGGTTTGCAATCAAGTTACCCTACTTGCACACACATGTGAGTTTTCCAACATAAGTGGTTAGGTGACCTGTATCCCACAAATATTGTATCCCCACCTCAAGTCACAAGTTCCCTCAAAATGGTTAGGTGACCTTTATCCCATTAAGAGTTTCCAAGTGACTCAAGTGTTATGCAAAAGGATGGTGTTAGACTTGTTTATAAAAGAAATTTTAAGTTTCCATAATCTTAGTTTAGAAAACTCTATGTACCTTATATATTTACATGCTTTCAAATACAAGATACCTTATGGTTCACTTTATAATAAACCCCATTATATTAAAATCATTAATCCTTGAATAACCTTTTATTAACCACTTAATGATAAAGAACCATCAAATTTCAGCTTGTTAAGTTTGTTAATGAGTTTTTTAAGCATATGCAAATATCAACCAACAATCATACAACAAACAACCAAACCAACATAATCATACAAACATAAGTGTATAACCATAGCCACTAAGTTGACCACACTTGTTTGCCATCACAAGTGTTGTCATAAGGTCTTTTCTAAGGGTTAAAATGACACATCAAAATGGTCCATGAACTCTCACTTGAATCCACATCAAAATGCTTCAAGTGTCCATATCTTTTGTGTCCTTCTTTGGGTTTTCATCTTGTGCATCTTCTTTTACAAAATCATATCCTAATACATTTTTTCCTAATAAAAGAAACGCACCTAATCTATTTATTAGATAACCAAATGAATAAATAAATTACAACCCAAAATACAAACACAAATATTACAACCCTTTCAAGAATCAAAACCAACATGACAAAACCATAATCAACCAAATCCAAAACACATATGGTCAACGCTATGTTATGCACGATAATATGTATCATATACAACATTCAAGAACAACAATGAACCCCTTTTTATAACCTTAAAGTTCTGGCCTACATGAACCAAAACTTTAGGGTTTTGTCCAAACAAAACAATCAACCATTTGATGTTAATCTTTCAAGGTTTATACTAAAGCATGTATGATTAAACCTTGAAACATAAGGATTCAATCATCCACAACCAAACAGCCCCTAATGCATTGAAAAAGTCCATGAAAACTAACTTTTCAAGAACTCTTGAAGCATGTATTCCACATAACCGGCTCTAGATGCCATTGTTGGGTTTTGTAACAAGTTTATCAAAGTAAGTTTAAATGTTTAAACTTAAAAAACGCAGCAGGTAATAGTGGTTAAAGTATGTTAAACAATCTGAAATTTTTAACAATTTTAACCAAAGACAAAAGCCAAGAACAAGGATCATTAATATATGTGAAAAGACATGCTATCAAAACGAAAACAAGGAACAACCATAGGGTGTTCTTGAAACTACCTTTCAAGAACAAGATATTGAAGTATGGATGAGATAAAGATGATGATGCTCTTGAATGTCCGGCCCCCAAGAGACAAAGCCTCTAGTTTGTATACCCACAAGCTCTTCCAAACACCTAGCTAGTTAGGGAACACAACACCAAAAACCCTCTTCTTGTGCCTCTTGCAAAAACTGAAATTTTCAGCTTCCTTTTCCTCCTCTTGGATCCGAAATTTTCAGCCTTTTTGAGAGAGTTTGTTGCTTGTGTGTGTGAGAGAGAGTGTGTGTTTGATGTAGGAGTGCAAGAGTAATGAAATTCTTGTTTAGTCCAAGACTAAAAGACCCCTCAAAACCCACATGGGGCGGCTGAAAATGGAGATTCAAAATGGGTTCCCCCCATTTTGTAATTTTTATAAAATTACACTCTTTTAAACCTTAGTTTATAAAATTAAAACCTATTTTAATTTTATAACATTAACACATTTTTATTTGTTATTATTTAATCAACTTAAATAATGAAACAAATAATTTCTCATGAACAAATTATCCATATAATGTTGTTCTATTACAAAAGCAACATTTTAGAAAACCCATTTTTTAAATTGGTGTCAATATTTATTTGAATGATCTCATCAACAAATAAATATTTATTGGTGTTTGTTTAGCTTGTTATTGGGTATGACCAGACTTGGATCATAACATACTAACCACATCAATCTTGTATGTGTCTTGGGCATACAAGATCCAACAGCTCCATGATTTTTCAATATAATTCGAGCTTACGGAATAGACTTGCAACAAAGATAATACGAATTAGGGTTTTGCAAGATCAACTACAATGAATGAAACAAATTATATATATAGAGTTGATAGTTTTGCTGATAGTTTCGTTGTTAGCGAAACTATCATGCACACCTAAGCCTTATTACTAGAAATGACATGCTCTAAAAAGTCAACAACATTGATGAGATCACATGTTTAAAAGTACAAACGATTTGTAATGTATAACATGTAAAAAAAGTCATGTGGGTAAGAGTATATAGTAGTCATAGATATCAACACAAGTTTATAGTCATTCCCAGTGGAACTACCCGAAATATATTAGGCAAGACTACATAGCAGTCTAAGACGTCAACACAGATCTAAAATTAGTCAATGTCTAATTACCCCAATTATATTTACCCAAGGCAAAGCCCAGGCCAAGTTAGTCTCGACTAGTATACTGTCGACAAGGGTAGGGGTTTCATCCCATTAGTAGTAGCAATACCTCTCCGTCACGCCCAAATCACAATAACAAGTCCAAGTCTAAGTACACACTCATCAATGAACATGTAGATTCAACCGATGACCCTAACCACATATATTGTCCCAAAAAAATGTAAAAGACACGTCATTGTCCAAATCCACAAGCATGCTTTCCCTGATTAAAACATATTAATAATGGTCGTGAACTCATCTCGAAATAGCCAAGTCCATAGTCCATAGTAAAAATGTCGGATCACGTATTGTAGATCTCACACTTGAACCCCAGATCAAAGAATGAGGGGATGAAAGATTTGAATCAAGACTTGTTCTTGGATAAAGAAATACACCAAAATTGATGGATTGTTGAATATGGATCATGATTTAAGATGGCTTTAGATGAAAAATCAGAAGAATTTGTTATGGTGGCTAGGGATTCAAAGTAGAAGGTGAATTAGGGTTGCATAAGTGAGAAAACAAGGAGGAATTCTCCTTTTTCTTCCTTTCTCGACTGTGAACAAGGAAGGTCAAGGGCTCAGGGCCTTTGCCCATCTCGTCCATTTTTTAACCACGCGTTTAGATTGTTCCAACGAGCTACTGTATGCCCTAGAAATCGGATAATTTATATTTTTGAACTAATTCAAGTTTATTTACTTGACTTTAGGCAAAGTCCATGAATGTATGATTATTTAGGTTTTAACGTAATTTTTTTCGTTTTACCTTTAGAAAAATACTTGATTAGGTCCAATACATAAGACCTTGCGTGATAACCAAGCCAATGGTCAATTTAATGACTAAAACCCTAGGCCCGACACTATACCATAAGCCCATTAAACTAAAATTTTCAATCAACATTGAAATAATGAAACCATTATGGTCAAGTCCAAAAATGACAAAACAAAATCAAAGTCAAAGATCAACAAGGTCAAAAGTCAAAGTCAAAGGTCAACACACTTATTTTTGTGACGGATGTCATATTATCCTGTGTCTTTACGTGGTGTGATTATAATAAACATAAAGTATTATGTAACGAAAGTCGATGTTAATGATAGTGAAATATCGGACGTAAAGAAGGAATGAAAAGTCTTGCAAGCAAAATGAAAGGAGGTTCATGCCGAATGAAGGGTTGTTAGCTCAACTGTGTTCGGTTAAGCTAACCCGTGAGAATGCGTAGAGGGGTCTAATCCTTGGGATTGACCAAACGTATGAGACCCTTGTCGCATGCCCTGCTATTGGAGTTAGCTTTATGCACAATGTTAGGAGTCTATTTATAGTCTTTGGCCTAGTACCCGCTTTATGCACAATGTTTGGAGTATAGTACATGGCATTGGTGTAGATGAAAGTGAAGATTAATGATGAATGTACGAAATGTGCAATACGAACAAAAGTGAATGATATTCAATGATCGCGAATGATGACAGAAAATAATAATAAATATTATCTATGTGTACTTATAATGTGTGATCACATGTGCAACTAAAGAAAATATTTTAAACAAAAGTTAAGTATTCTATTTGTAAACCTAGAACTCACTCAACAATGCTGAATTTTATGCATTTTCAATTAATAGGTAATTTTTGCTGAGGATGGCACGAGGGTGAAGCTACTTGGTGAATAAAGACTGGCATCCATTTTATACAGAAATCATATTTTTGTTATGCAATGCAACTAAATGTTATTTTATAATTTTAAACAACGTTGTATTATTTGGCAAAAGTAATTATTAATGCATGAAATGTTTTTTGTTAAATTATTCCACTACAATGTTTTTAGTAAATGTTAATGTGTTTTTAAATAGTATGTGTGATAAATGTCCAACTATAAGCGTTGCTAGAACGGGGCCTTACACCCTTCCAATGTAGGACTTTCAGTAGTATGTTGTCCCCAACATTGAACTCTAATGGCTTCCTTTCTTATTAGCATAACTTTTCTGGCGATCTTGGGCTGCCTTCAACCAGTCCCTCATATGAAATACTTTATCGGTAGTCTATTGTATAATCTCGGTCCAATCATTAGCTTTCCCAACTACTGCCCAACCCACCGGTGACCTACACTTACGCCCATATAATCTCTCCAATGGTGCACTTCAAATACTAGTATTGTAATTATTATTATTGGAGGTGGTTCCAAATGGAAAGATGCTAACCCAGGTAGCTACGTGTCATTAGATAATTTCTTTAATAGGTTAACTGGTATTTTATGTGCTTGTTATTTGATTTATGTGCTCTTAGTAGATTTGGATATGGATGTAGTTAAGATAGGAAATGCTTTGAGTATGAAGAGTAAAAGTAAGTGGCTAATCATATCTAGTAACTTTAATTAGGGACTTAGTATACTTGACATGAACAGAGCTATTACCTTGAATGACTGTATGGTGTTTGAATCTTTTAGTGTTTAGAGGACTGCTCGTGGTAGACCTTCAAAGGCTTTATGAGGTGGAAGTTGTGATGGAGATGGCGCTGGACCACGAGTCACTAGGAATCGAGCCCAGACTGGTGAGATGGCTCACGAGGAGCTCGAGACCCATCACCAGGAAGGGGGTGATAAGGGTGTTAATCTGAGGGCCTCAGTGAAGGAGGCTGTTGTGAAGGAGGCTGTTGTGGAGGAGGTTCATCAAGTCATGCAGAGGATTCTGTCATCTGTGGTGACTAAAGTGATTAAGGCGATGAGGGAGGATGATATGAAGGAAAGGAAGAAGACCGCTTGACAAAGGGAGCAACCCCGAGACTAAGACATTTGTTTCTAGTGATGAAGAGGACGGAGAAGTTGGGCAAGAAACAGCACGAGGCTATAACTAAGGGGCATTCTAGAGATGTAAGCCTTAGATTATTGATGGCAATGGTAACGTTGTTGCTGCCACCGGTGGGTACGGGAAATGGCGGCAATGTTGGATATTAGTGAGTGTAGGGAGGACTAGAAAGTGAAGTTTGCTACTCACTCATTTGTAGACTTAGCCTTGTGTTGGTGGGAAAATATTGTCCAGCTGAGGGTAGTAGGGCAATGGGAAGATGAAGTGGGTTGAGCTTATGTCACGAAAGATAAAGAGATATATCTAAGGTTTGTCGGCTGATATCTGTACGCACCATCCAGCCAAGAACATTTAGGTTGGTGGTTGATCTTTCAGGGAGATTGTATGATAAGAGGGAAGTGACACTAGTTGAGGCGAGCAAGAAGGGTGGTGGCAACAAGAACCATAATGGGAAACGGTTTGGATGTGGTGGGGTTGGTCTAAACAATAAGGTTGCAAGGATAGATGATCGGCATGTAGCCACACCCGATGTGGGGACGAAGAGGTGTGGTAAGGGCGGGAAGGAGGATACGGGGAAGTGTAGATGGGGATCAAATATCTATTTCAGGTGTGGAAGGGTTGGACATATGGCAAGGAATTGTGGGGTGACTAAGTGTTATAACTATGGTGGGGAGGGTCACTTGAGTAGGGACTGCAAGAAGTGAATGGCTGAGAGCTCCGGAGCAAAGAAGACAACTAGAACTGAAGGGAAGAAGGTGAGTGGCAGAGCTTTCACGATGACCCAGGATGAGGCTAGGATGAAACCTGATGTTGTGTTAGGTATGTTTCTAGTAAACAAAACTCTTTCTTCTGTGTTATTTATTCTGGTCCTAGTAGAAGTTTCATTTTTGTTGTATTTTGTGCTAAGTTGCCCATTAGAAGTAGAAGCATTGATGAGCCCTTCGATGTTGAAACTGCCATGGGCAAGTATACTATGATTTCTGATCTGATGGAAGGTTGTGACATAGAACTACAAGGCCATAGGTTTCCTACTAAACTGTTCATGCTGACCTTAGGCGGGATTTGATGTAGTCCTAGGGATGGACTAGTTAGCAACCTATCAAATGAATATTGTATGCCATATGAAGATAATCCGACTGACAGCGCTTGATGGGTGATTTCGATGGTAGTTGCGGGAAGTGCATGAAACGAGGATCTAGCACCCACCTGGCTAACATGAAAGATGTGGACACCTCTGTACCACAACTTTCTAACATACGGTTGTGTTGACTTTTCTGACATGTTCCCATATGATTTAACAGGTGTGCCACCGAACCACGAGATCAAGTTCTAGATTGACTTGGTACTTGGTGCCCAACCTGTTGCTAAGGCGCCATATCATTTAGCTCCCTCTGAGATGAAAGTGTTGATGACTCAATTGCAATAGTTGTTCGATAAAGGGTTCATTCGATCAGGTATCTCTCCGTGGGGTGCTCCAGTCTTTTTTGTAGAGAAGAAGGATGGTAGTATGAGTATGTGCATCGACTATCGTAAGTTAAACAAGTTGACGGTGAAGAACTAATATCTACTACCTAGGATTGATGACTTGTTTGACCAGCTCCAAGTTGCCAATTGGTTTTCAAGGGTAGATAAACGATCTGCTTACCATCAACTGAAAGTGAAGGAGCGGGGTATTCCTAAGATAACTTTTTGCATGCGTTATGGACACTACGAATTCCTCCTTATGTCCTTTGGATTAATTAACATGCCAGCTACCTTTATGGATTTGATGAATCACGTGTGCTAGGCAATGCTAGATAAATAAGTGATTGTGTTTATTGATGATATCCTGATGTATTCGTTGAGCGAGGAGGAGCATTTTGGTCATGTAAGGAAATGTTGGAGACGTTTAGAAGGGAGAAGCTATATGCCAAGTTCTCCAAGTGCACATTCTGGTTGTGTGAAGTTCAGTTTCTCGGTCACGTGGTGAACCTCGAAGGGATTATGGTGACCCGGCTAAAGTAGAAGTTGTGATGCGATGAAAATCTCCAGAGACACCATCCAACATTCGTAGTTTCTTGGGATTGGCATGATATTATCGAAGATTCATCCAAGATTTCTCCAACACAACTTCTCCATTGACTAAGATGACCCATAAGGATGTAAAGTTTGTTTGGGGTCAAGAACAAGAGAGAGCTATTGAAGAGCTAAAGACGAGGTTGATGCAAGCTCCAGTCTTGACATTACTAGAAGGAAGCGATGAGTTGGTAGTCAATTTGGATGCTTTTGAAGATCATGTATAGGTTGGACTAACGTTAGATTAGATTATGTTTATATTCCAATTTAATAGGTTAAATGTTAGCTTACTTTTGTATGTTTCTTATTTTGTTTAGTTTTGCTGTCGAGCGAAACTATGAGCGAAATTGCAGTTTCGCTCATCGTTAGCTGATTAGTGCACTCGGCGAAACTGGTAGTCTCTGCCGGGCAAAACTATAGTTTCGGTAGCATAGTTTTGCTAACAGCGAAACTGTCGGTGAAACTATGTGTTCAATAAATAGTTTTGATCTTGCTCATTGTTAATTACCCTTGCAAAATCCTTATAGAATATTTCTGTTACAAGAGGCTATTGTAAGTTATTACCTTACTAAAATATATTGAGCTTTGTTTCCTTTGATTGTATTGGATCCTTATCGATTATATTTGAATACATTGTGGTTGTTATTATTCATTTTCATCTTTATTGTTTGTCTATTACTTCTGATATTGAATGATTGAACATATCAATTATACGGATATTCGTCTAATGGACCAACAAAATGGTATCAGAGCATTAGTACTCTTGATTGTTTGAGGTTTTTGGTTTTTTTGTTCAATATCGATATTTTATCAATTTCGAATCAAATTTGAGTGTATTTGATATGGAATGTGATTAAATTCTGTTTGTTATTCGTTGGGAAAAGTCTATTAATCATCAGATCTCAAATCCAATGAGATTTAGGTATTTTTGATTGATTTTATGTTGAAAAAGATTTTCAGATTCATCTAGTGAAATTACATCATCATCCAGCTAAACTGCATCATTATCCAATGAAACTACATGGTTTTACACTTTGTAGTTGTTTTCAGCCTAAGCGAAAGTAGTAACCTTGAATGAAATTTCAACAGTGCTTGTGTTCATCTTCCAAGCAAAACTGGTATCAAAAGTATCACTAAAAGAAAGTTCAATATTGTTTTGTGTGAAATTGTCGGTGAAAGTAAGTAGTCTCAAGCTTTTCGCTAGTGAAACTGCTGCCGAAAATTTCTGCGAAGTTGTTGTCGGCTTAGTGAAACTAGTCTTTACTACGAATTAGCTTTTCTTTGTGAAACTAGCTATTCATTGCGTAACTAGCTCTGCAAAACTAGCTATTTTCTGCAAATTTATTAATTCTTTAGCAAAACTAGAATGTCAAAGATGACTTCTCTCACTCTTGCAGATTTAGAAAGTGTAGCTCCCAACAGACCTCCGAGACTCGTAAACAGTGACAACTTTGAAGATTGGAAGAGATTTCTCAAAGCCTTTTTCTTCTACACTGACCACACGAATAGGAATCTATCATCTATGAAACCAACTGTCACTGTTGGTGATGTCGTGTCTTAAAACAAGGACCCAGAACGGAAAGGATCTTAAGCTAATTGATAAAGACCAGAAAGCTTTTGGAGCATTAGCCCTATGTCATGAACACGACATCTATAATAAATTTGCTAAACATTAGAATGCTAAATCTCTCTTTGATACTCTCTATGAGTTGTATGATGGTAATGATGATCTAGTAAAAGACAAGGGTATTCAAGCTGAGAAGGAGTTCATCTCTTTTGTGGGTTTCAAGATCAAGAGTCTCACAGATCTTACAATCGTTTTCTGACAGTTTCAAGCACACTGAAGAAATATGATGAGAAACTTTCCAATAATGAGGTTGTTAGACTCTTTCCCACCTTACTAGAGTCTACAGGTGAGAATGTTAAAACAGGAAAGAGATTTCACTGACAACAAGCTTATGGACATCATTAACAAGCTTAGGTCCTTCGAGTTAGACATGAAGAGAAGAGAATTCAACCAAACCATGATGCCTATATCTGGTTTCACTCAGAATGCTACATTACTTTCTTCTGTTGCAAGCTCTCCAATGCAGGCATCTTGACAAGGTAGAGTGAATACTAGTGATTATTTTGGTGGTAGTGTAAGTGTTGTGAGAGATCAAGCCAAATTGAAAGCAAATGCTAAAACTTTTGTTCTATCTAAAACAATGGCTCTTTTTGCTATGTTTGTTCAGAGCTATGAAGCCCTAGTGGCGGGGGAGTTGAAAGGAAAAGAATGACAATGGAGGATATGTATCAGGTGGATCCTGTTGATCTTGAAGAGACTGACATTCAGTGGCAAATGACGACGCTGACACTCAGAGCCCAAAGATTCATGAAGCGAACTGGAAGGAAGAATTTTGGAGGTCAAAGTTCTAACTCTAGATTAGGATTTGATAAATCTAAACTAGGTGTTTCAATTGCAAACAGTTGGGACACTTCAAACATGAATGTCCATTGCCGATCGTCACTAATCCTAGTAATTCAGGATTCCCACAACTGATTTCAAGCGGGAATAAAGAAGAAATGAATCACAAGAAAGAGACATCTTTGATCTCTAATTTGATTGGAGTACAGAAGTTGAAGAGGCGAGAGAAGAAATTAATCAAGCGTTGGTGGCTGAGCTTGTGGAAGAAAAGAAGAAGGTGAACTGTGAGGATGATTTTGATCTGTTCATAGAACTTAGAGATGACGTTGATGTATCTTTGAAGGTGAAAGAGGATGAAATGGTGATAGAGAGTAAGGATGAGAAGATGCAAAAGGAAGGAAGTCAACCCACTGAGCTAAGTAATGGAAAAGATGATGCGCTACAACTATCGATGAAAACAAGTTGAGTACTCTGGTGTGCCAATGTGAGAAAGCTTTAGAAGCAGAAAAGTGGTGATGGGACTTTCTTATGAGGTAATTCAGGACATGTGTTCTTCTGCATGCAACATTAGGTTATTTGGGGTAAACAAAGCTAGTCGTTTGTTAATAGATAATGAAAAAGATTTAAAACGAATTAATGAAGAAGTTAAAATAAACGAGTCTAAATATTTTGTTAAATTAAACAAAGCTTTGAACGAAAATGATCATTTAAAAAGAATCCTTTTAGAAATAAATGTTGAGATTAACACTTTGACTAAAAGGGTTGCACTTGCTCAATTTGAAACAAGAAAACTTTAGTCAAAGCTCGATAAATGGATAATATCGGGTATGAAACATGATTATTTATGCAAATCTCAAAGGGGGGCTAGGATTAAAAAAGGTTTATGCTTTGAAAATACTATGGTTTATCCTCCTCCTTGTACTTACTGTTATTCACCTATGCATATTCCTTATCCTTCTAATGATTTGATCACAATAGATATTAACAGTACGTCTTCAGGTTTAGAAGGTGTGACCACTAAGCATGTACGTGAAGACTAAGATTATGGACCAACTAGTTGGCTTGGATGCAATAGTCTTAGTACTCTTGAATCTCAACATTCCGTCTTTGATCATAAATCTAGTTTAACACATGTCTTTGTTTCAAGTCAATCTGTAACAAACACTGTCTCATCTTGATCTAGTGATGTTTCTATTTCCTCTTTAGGTAATGCACATTGTAATGATGATACCTCTTATGATTGTATTAATATTATGAATGATTCCACTGTGAAGAGTAACGAGAAAACTAAAAATAATTGTTTTGAAAGATTCTTTTCTCATCCTATCCCATCTCTCATCCTATCCCATCTTTTACCCCAACAAATATTTATTTATCAAATGAAAGGGAAATGTCATCCTTTGAGGCAAGTACAAGTGGTACAAGTGCCACATGTATTTATGATAAAAACTCATCTTCTCTTGTAAATAATCATTCTTTTTCAAATAAAAATAGACCTATAGACATGTATGAGACTTAAAGTGATGTAGATTCTAGATTATCTAAATATGACGAGGAAATATACATTGATAAAATCCCTACCTTGGTCAAACCAAGATTAAAATCACATTGTTTTTGGTTTGGTAAAAATGATCATGTAGTTAAGCACTGTCCTGAGATACATCCTAGAAATGTTAATAGGAATTCATTTGGGAATATCTTAACTCATTTGGTTAATAATTTCTTCTGTATGAAGCCAATTTCATAGATACCTAAAGTTGTTCAAACTTGGGTTCATGTTTCACCTGGTTAATTTGTTCTTTGATGTCTTTGTAGGAGACATCCACTAAAGTTGTAAATAGTGTATGGCATGTTGATAGTGGATGCTCCAGACACATGACGGGGATTAAGGACTTAAATTATCAAATAATCAATGGAGGATATGTTGAATTTGTCGGAGACAAGAAAGGAGGGAAAATGGTTGGCCAAGGGGAGGTTTCCAATGGCTCTGTTACTCTAGAGAAAGTCAACTATGTACCTGAACTTGCTTTTTAATCTGTTAAGTATCTCTCAGATTTGTGATAAAGACATTCCAGTCTTGGTCAAGTCCAATGAATGTCTCTTTCTAAGATTTGAGATTAATATTTAAAAGAGATGGTTAATGCGGGCTCCAAGAAAGAATGACACATATATTCTTGACATGGGTTCAAAGGAGTCAACATCTACCGTCACTTGTCTTTTGTCCAAAGCTTCCACTTCCGAGTATTTCCGATGGCATTGTAGATTTGGCCACACTAATTTCAAAAATGTAAACAAATTAGTTAAAAAAAATCTTGTTAGGGGATTACCTTTAAAGGACTTTTCAGTGGTCGAAAAATGTATGGCGTGTGCCAAGGGAAAACGACATAAGAAACGATATAAACCCAAAATTGAAAATAGCATATCTAATCCCCTCTAGTTGTTACATACCAATTTTTTTGGCCCAATTAGCGTTAAATCGATTGCTAAAAAAAACTTTGTGTCTTGTGATTACAGATGATTTTTCCAGGTATTCCTGGGTGAGATTTCTTACCCACAAAAGAGAGGCTGCTGAGGAGCTACAGAAGTTATTTTTTTAATTGAAATGATAAGCAAGATGAAGGTTATGACAATTAGAAGTAACAATGGTACCGAATTTAAAAATCAGATCTTTGATTCTTTCTATGTTGGTAAGGGAATTTTGAGACAGTTCAGGGCTGCAAGAACTCCTCAACAGAATGGTGTTGTTGAAAGAAAGAATTGCACCCTCATTGAAGCTGCTCGTACGATATTGATTGAATCCTCCTCACCCATTATCTTTTGGGCAGAGGCGGTGAATTGTGCTTCATATGTTCTAAACACGGTGCTCATCGTCAAAGACAAAATGAAGACTCCTTATAAACTTTTTCATAAGAGAAAGCCTTCGATTGATTTCATTCAACCATTTTATTGCTCATGCACTTTACTGAATATCCAGGCACAAAAGATGATATTTGGTGTTGTCTCTGATGAACGTTACTTGATCGGCTATTCTTCTTCTCAGAAAGCTTATTGAGTGTATAAAAAAAGAACTCGTATTGTGCAAGAGTGCTTTTATGTTGATTGGCAAGAATCTAATTCCTCAGATGTTCGATCTGAACCAACATGTTTCTTTGACTCCGATACGGTGTTTAACTCTTTCAATCTTCTAGTTTTCGAGGATGATGTGTCCATCTCCAATGTCTAAACAAACATCATTCCTCTAGCTCCATTACGTGTCATTTCTCAAGCCCCTCCCAATACATCAACAAATGATGCTACATCAGTTGACATTACATCTTCATCATCATCTTTTGCCATTCCAACTCCACCATTTTCTACATATCTTCCCTCATCACCTACATCTACCTTATCGCCTGTACCACCCACCTCTCCTTTTGACTCTACCTTACCATCTTCCTCACCTTCATCTACCTATCACTAACCCATCAGCCAACCGTATTCAGATACCTACCAACGATCACTAATTTCAAAACTTTGAGAGAACACCCTCATGATAACATTATTGGATCTATCGTTGATGAAGTTTGGACGCAGAGTCAATCTAGTGTTATTAATGTTTGCCTATTCTCTTGCTTTATATCCCGAATCATACTGAAAACGTTCATGTAGCTCTTAAGGATCCTTGCTGAGTTAAAACAATGCAATTAGAGCTGCAACAATTTAGGAAGCTCAAAATGTGGAACCTGGTTGATCTTCCCCAATCTAAAGCCCAATTGGAACGAAATGGGTGTGCAAGAACAAACCCGATAACCGTGATATTATGGTAAGGAATAAGTCCAGAATGGTGGTTTAGGGCTTTGCTCAAGAAGAAGATATAGACTATGCGTAAGTCTTTGCTCCCGTAGCCTGTCTTGAAGCTATTAGGATCTTTCTGGCTCATGCCAATCATAAGAAGTTCAAAGTCTATCAGATGGATGTCAAATGTGCATTTGTTTATGGAGACATTAACAAAGAGATATACGTGTGTCAACCACTAGGTTTTGAGGATACCGACTTTCCTAACAAAGTTTACAAGCTTGATAAGTCCCTTTATGGTCTTTATCACGCACTTCAGATATGATACGAGACTTTAACATAGTATCTCTTAAGCTTGATAAGTTCAAAGCCTAACGGAATTCTCCTTTATCAACAGAAGTATATTAAATACATTTTGAAGAAATTCAAGATGGATGATGCTTCTGTTGAAATCACTCCTTTCACTTGTCAAACATGCCTCACTCCTAACAAGAACGGGAAATCTGTTGATCCTCATCTCTACAGATCAAAAATCGGTTCCCTTATGTATCTTATAGCGAGTCATCCTTATGTATCTTTGTTGTAGGATATTATGCTTGATACCAATCTGCTCTGAAAGAGTCTCATGAAAAGGCTGTAAAAATCTTTTGTTATCTTAAACCCTCTTCTTGTTTAGGGCTTTGGTATCCTTACGGTGGGAATTCTGATTTACATGCTTATTCTAATAGTGCTTCTAATGGCTATAGGTTAAATAGAAAGTCAGTTACTCGAGGCTGTCAGTACTTAGGAAATTGTTTGGTATCATCGCAGAGCAACAAACAGATCATGTTTCTCTTTGGGGCAAGTAGAATACATTGTTGCTTCAACCTTTTGCTCTCAAGTGCTCTGGATACAATATCAAGTGATTGACTACAAGATCAACTTTCTCCATACACTGTTGTTCTGTGACAACAAAGCAACTATTGCCATTGCCAAGAATCCTATTCATCATTCCGAACCAAACACATATGGCACAAATTCATGCAGTTCGTGATGCTCAGGAAAAGGGTTTTATTGATATTATTCTCATTGACACAAAAAAATAAAAAAATTGATCTTTTCATGAAATTATTTGATAATCCTTATTTTTATGAATTGATCTCTATGTTAGGATTAATATCATTTTAAACTCATTTTCCTTAAAAATATTCATGTACATATTGTTTATATTTCTTTCATCATTTTCTTTCTTCCTTTTCGTTCTGCCCGCTCCATAGCCCTTCATCATCTTTCACATAAAATAATAATAATAATAATAATAATAATAATAATAATAATATAATAATAATAATATATAATAATAATAATAATAATAATAATAATAATAAAATGATGGTGATATATATTTAAATAAGAAATTTCTACATCTTGCTTATTTGTAGAAATTTCGGGGGAGAATATATATATATATATATGTCAATGTTCTTTTTGTTTTCTTGTGTAGAATAAAATTACAAGCCTGGATGATGTAAAGGAGGTCAATAGTATTGTGTTAGGATATGTTTAATAGGTTCAGCCAGAAAGCGAAGTAAATAGTAATCTTATAGCTTAATTAATAAGAACAAGAAAATTGATGATTCAGATAATCCACTTCACATTTTTGGCCTTAATAAAATTTCAAGTTCATGTTAGAAAAGGATTAAGAATGTGATATCTCCGCATTGAGTTATTCTTATCTAAAGTGTGTTTGTGTCAAAATCTCCCACCCTATCTCAAAAGCTATATGCTTACTCATCTTTGTATTTAAGAAGCTCCTTGTTGTATTAGTTCTGGTGCTTATCTCCTTTGCTATGTGTGAACATTGACCTGGAGTGATGATCTCCTCTCTTGTATGACAGTACTGTCCTGTAGCTCTCATCGCCACAATATGATGATCTTGTCTGTTATACGTAAGTATTGACCTTAAGCTCTCATCTATAAGACCCAATTGATCAACTCCTTTGTTATATGTAAGTATAGACATGGAGTTCTCATCATTTGATGTCTTTAAGGGCTTTGCTTCATTTGGAAAAGGACCTTTGTTGCTTCCGTGAGGAATAGTCAAGTAAAGTGTGTCATTTGTTCAAAATATCATGAGGACAAGATAAGTTTCTGTGCTAAATGTCTATGGGGACTCACACATTCAATGTTTTCTTTAAAAAAACCAAAACATGATAACAGTAGCTACGGTGCACTTGTTGAAACGAAGAGGGCATAGACTTAAAGGGACAAGCATATCAGCAATCCCGCCGGACTTTGACTCTCTAGAAGATCTTTTCAGCTTCTAGTTTATGTATATTTTCTCCTCTTTGATTTTGTTTAAAATATGCGAAGTGTGGTGAGGTCTTGTACCACAAATTTCTTTTGATTTCTTTTATTTTGTTTAATTTTTCTTAATTCTTTTCTAAAATTTTTTACTTGATTTTATTTTAAGAAGAAAATAATTTTTTTAATTCTTTTAAGTTTTCAGCGAAATTATACTTTCGCAACTTCGCTAGCTCTTTCGCATGTTGCAAGGTCAGTTTCGACCAAAGTTTATACGGGCAAATCTATAGTTTCACTGTCTGTGATACTAAGTCTAATATGACTCAGTTTGCAAAATTATCTTTTCATTTTCGCATTGATATAGTGCTTATGTTCGAAAGGGTCTCCGTGAACCTTTGTTACAATTCTGAGTTTTTATGCTTGTGATTCTCGTTTGACTCTTATTTTCTCTTTGAATGTGAGTTTTGAACAATGGACTTTAGATTAATCTAGGTTTAAATGCTTCGTTGTGGGTTTATTTGATCGAGACTCTTTGGCACTTGCGCAGTTCTTACTGCGAAAGTATTGATAGTCCAACAAAACTAAACAAAAGTTCAAAGGTATTTCAATGAAACTGTGCATGCATGTTGTCCGAGCGAACTTAACAGTTTTGCTAATCATATTCTAGTTCGATGCACCGAATCTATAGTTTTGGCCTGTCGAACCTACTACACTGTTTTGTTGAAATTACTTCATAATCGATTCTAAAATTACATTTTCGCTTGCCGAAATTAACTTTTTGACTAGCAAATCTATAATTTCGGCCAACGAATTTAAATTGATTATTATACATGTTTATTCTTTTCATTATTTTTCTTTAATATTAACTTTTAAAATACCATTCTAATGTGTTTCATCTGTTTTCTAATTACATGTTTAATATTACAGCTCTTCCGGATGACTCTAATCCCAAGGCATCCGGTTTTAGAGACTGCATTCGTCGGCTACAAAGATCTTCAATCGCCTATGCCATCTCCCATTCTTCTACTATTTATGATTTAGAGATTCGAGATTTCTAGCGTACTGCAGAGTATGTGACGAGAGCCAATCCTCATAGGATTGTGGCTAGAGTGATGGAGAATGACCTAATTATTACTACTGAGGTTATATCGCGTGTATTGAGACTCGATGAGGATACTGGAGAGGAGGTCATGCTATCGGATCGGGAGGTGTTTGAGGCTTATATGTTTATGGGATATGAGGGACCTTCGTTTGGTACGAGAAAGGAAATCAAAAAGTCCTTTCTCTCCAAGGAGTGGAGATATATAACCCACGTGTTCATTATGTGCTTAGATCATCTAAAAGGTGGATCAGACAGGTTAAACATAGATAGAGCTAAAGCCATGGTGATTTGTTGTAAAGGGCAAAAGGCCAACAAAAAACTAATTTTTGAATGTATGGCTGAGAATGTAATGGCACTGAAATAGGACAAGTGGTTGCTATACCCTAGATTCCTTCGGATGATTATAGATGATCTTATTCCTAATATTCTAAGACATGGAGAGATCAAGAGATTAGTATAGATGAACACGCATATATATTCAGACTGCTGTGCTATTAGACATGACTTCAGTAGGAAGATCACTCATCTTTGGCAAAATATGTACCCTCCAGGATGATGGAATTATATGAGGACGGTAAATGAGTCAGAGGAGAAAAGTTCGGAAGAGACAAGGCTTAAATAGACTGAAGTTGTTACGAAACTGAAAAGGTAAGCGAAATAGAATGATTATGATTTTGAGGAGGAAATTCATGAGATGGCAGAGGAAGCTAGAGTTGAGAAAGAAAAGAGGTCCAAGAAGAAAGCTATTAAGGGAGAGACTGAGAGAAGAACCAAACATAGACATCAATATTTTACTAAGCCCCCGAGAAGGAGGAAAGAGCTAGTTTGAATGAGGATGTGATTAGGAATCTTAACTCATATCTTGCTAATGAGTTGAGCATGATCAAGACCAAATTACTAATCAACAACTGAGGAAAAAACAAAAAGATGAGATGATAGAAGGGATGACAAGAATGATGATGGATCAGCAAAGATTGATCAAAAGATTGATGATGGAGATAAATGAACTTAAGATAGTTGTTGGCCTACGCAATCAGCTAACTCAACTAGAGTTAGATGATTAGACTGACACCTCCAAATACCCATTTCTAAATGTTGTACATCTTCTCGGGTAGGAGAGGGCACGTCTGGTGCTGCAACTGAGGAGGCACGGGCTTCTCGTGTGAGACAGGAGGTTGAGAAAGATAATGAGAAAGGAGGGAATGTAAATGTGTTGAATGTGGAGCAGGTGTTTGAGGCTGGTTTTGTTGATTTAGGGATAAACATTCATGATTTGGTAAAGAAGTGATGTTTCCAAAATGTACTGATGGGGTTGAGAAGGTTGTTGAAAAGGGATTGGTGGATGAAGAAGAAGATGATGAGTTGCTAGTTGATTATGACTCTGAGCCTAAATATTATAAAGTGGACAAGGGACCACTAACTTATATAGTCAAGAAGGGAGATGATGTATTTGAGATGTCGAAGGATGACTGGTTTGTGAAGGAGAAGGAGACTGAGGGGTTAACTCCCCTTTTTCAAAACAAACAAATGTTAAGTAAGAAAGAGGCTAATAAGAAGATTAGTAGTTGGAAATACAACCTATGCCTCAAGATGTTTAAGATCAAGAGGAGAGGTGTAAGGCCCCATTCCTGGGACGCTCACAGCTGGTCAATCATCACATATAAAATGTATAGTTACATTAACTTCAATAAAACATTGCAGCGGAAACATTAAAACATACATTTCATTATAATTGCTTTTGCAAAATAACACAACAATCCTTACAAAACATTATTTGTTTGCATTACAATGAAAAAACATTATACAAGAGAATGCCATCCAAAATAAGCCAAGTAGCCGTCCCGTGCCATCCTCAACAACCATTACCTGCCAACTGGAAACACATAAAAGTCACCGTTGCTGAGAGAGTTCTAGTTTTAAAATAAAATATACTTTACTTTCATTCTAAACCATTCTATACTTCGTACATGATCACACATCATACGTACACATAGATAATCTCATTATTATCTTCCTTTACTGTTCATCACTTTCTTTCTTTATCTCTTTTCCGGATCAGTGTCATCAGCTATACCCCAAACGTATGAACAAAGCGGGTACTGGGCCAAAGATCATAAATGACTTCCATAACGCACATAGCCTATTACTAGCACCAGGGCAAGCGAAAAAGATCCCAACTATATACTACACGCCAAACATATCCACAAAGCTGGTACTAGGATGAAGATCATAAATGACTTCCATAACGAACATAGCTTGGCACCAACACCGGGCTGAGTATCCACTATAACCCATGTACTATACAACTAGTCAGTCACAAAGACTAGAACCCTGTGTGTATCCTTATGGGTTAGCTAAACCACACACAGTTGAGCTTACGACATTTTAGAGTCGTGCTCCGGCGTACATTTTGTTTGCAAGCCTTTCTTTACTTTCACTTTCATTAATGCATGCATTTTATCATTATGTTCCTCCTTTCATTATCTTCCACTTTACGTTACATAATACTTTATCATTTCTTTCACAACTATAACACACAAAGCCATGGAAAATAAACATACATAACATGAAACACAAACATAACCATACAAAACATCACTATACAAGCCACCATCATACATTTCATTTCAATCATCATACATGTCATAACATACCCTGTACGACATCAAAAGTCAACTAACTTCACCCCTGGGAACATCCCAAGTCAAAGCTTACGTTTCCCTTTTTCCCTAAAAATCAAAAAAAAAATAACTTAAGTCTTAGGCGCATGGACACTATGCAGGCGCATGGCCTTTTAGGCGGATGGGGAACATTTAGGCGCATGGGGAATTTCAGGTGCATGGGCATTATTGGGGTGCACGAGCAACACTTAGCGATTCTGGGCAAATTCTAGGCGTATGGACACTATGCAGGCGCATGAGTGCCTAGGCGCATGGGAATCCAGGGCGCATGGTCACTTAGTCACTTTCAGCCTATTTCTAGGCGCATGGGGACACATAGACAGTTTATACTGTTGGGCGCATGGGCCACTATTTAGGCGCATGGGCGGTCGATATCACACTTAAATAACTTATTTCAGTCCCCAATCATCAACTATCATATTCTAATCTTAATTCATACATTCTAAGCCTTAGAAACACATTCACAACATCATTACAATCATAAACACACCCAAATCAAACCCCACCTGTAAACACATTCACATATACATATGGGTAAAACCCATTTTTATAAAAATGTTCATACATGTATTTCTAGCCCCAGATCAGTTTAAAACGTAAAAAAAGGGTTCTAAAATGCACCATAGCAGCATCTTGGATATGACTTCCTTTAAAACCCATTTGCAAATTGAGTTCTGCCACCTAGAAACCCACCAAACACACACAACCGAACACACAAACAAACATAATCATACAACCAAGGCTAAGGCTAGTTAAGAACATCATAAAACCAAGAATTCTTACCTTGAATTCAAATTCCTCTTCTTTTTCTTCAAAAACCTGAAAGTTCTCTGCTCTTCTTTCTCTCTCTTTAAAAAAATCCAATTGGAAAGGTGTGAGTAAGCAACATGGGCAACCATGTTGCTATATTCACCAACTTTCAAACTTTTTCTCCTTTTGACACTTTTAACCCCTCTATTTTTGTTTTATAGATTTTTTCTTTTTCTTCACTTTAGTCTTTCCTTTATAACTTTAAAAATAACCAGATGTTACAAAAAGGGGAGGGATCACCTATCTACATAAAAGGAAGGCATTTAAGACCTTGCCAAGGTGGGATTTAATGAGGATAGTTATGTTGCCTACGATTGACTCTGATTTGAGTGAGAGGGCAAAGATGTTGGAAAAGGAAATCAAGAAAGGGCTGAATGACAATTTTAAGGCATTTGGATTCATAAGAGTAGAGAGAAGGAGGTCTAAGAAAGATAAAGCCTGGGAAACAGGCAACGGACAGATAGTGCTGAGGGTAAAACTCCCCAAGATAGTGAATAGGATAAGATTGTCGGATCCTCAACCCCCGAAATTACAACATATTGAGAAATTTTTCTACGAAAACAATACTAGAGAGGCGGTGATCAGAGAGAATGATAGACTTAAGCATAGATTGTTCGACCCAATGTAGGTATTTACTTTTTGTGATGAAGACCTGCTGATTCTTTCTGACAATCACATTAAAGCAAGGGTAGGGGAGGAGACTAGAAAAGAAGCTAATCTTTTTATGAATATTGCTAATAAAGTGAGAAGAGTTAGAGCAAAAAGCTGAAAGAGTTGGCTAAGAGGTAAGGGTAGAAGATAAAGTGAGGATGGATGTGCAGGATCACACAAAGAATTATTCTAAAGCTAGTGAACATGCCGAATAAGCTAATGAAGTAGGAACTAACCATGGAGAATTTGTGGTTAAAGCTTCCAAGGATGTTGCTGCAGGAGCTGATAAAGATACATCAGAGGTACCGGTAGAGACTAGAGCCGATAAGTCAAATCAAGGCTAATAAAGACAGCGAGGTCCAACCTAGGGTGAGTAGTAAATATCATGTATAGGATGGACTCACCTTAGTGTAGATACATATGTACCTAGTTTATGAACTTAATGTAAAATGTCTTTCATGTCTTACATATATGTAATAGAATGGGTTAAATGAAATACAATGTGTGGTTTATGCTTATAATGTTTAATATTTCATTGATTATTATGTGTTAATGCTTATTGAACTAACTATATAGGTTTGTGGTTGTTTACAAAGTTCTTAGTCAATAATGATTGATAAACGTGCTTAAACTTAATGGTGTGAAGTTCTCATGTCGAATGAACCATGCTAATGGACCATATGCATGAACAACTTCATGCTAATGAACCAGTCGCACGACTGAACTGGGAGACTAGATCAGTCACACGAGTGTGACATGAGATTGACTCAGACGCACGACTGAAGCCTCAGTCATGACGACTGTACCATGCAAATGATTCAGTCGCACGAATGAGAAACCCTAACATACAAATAACACTTAATTCGTGGAAAAACATAACATTTCGAATACCTACGCACTAAATCGCACCCTAGCCGTCCGGAGATCCTAGAACACATGTTCCAAGTTCATAGATTGTTGTAAATCATCCTACTATCGTTATTGACGTTTAGTTACATTCTTGGATTGATTTTACATGCGTTCTCACTGATTGGATCGCCAATCAAATAGGATTCCGCACTATTTGAGTTGGTATACATGTAAATCAGTTAGTACTCCGTCCGTACACGGTCCCTAACACTTAGATTAGATTATGTTTATATTCCATTATAATATGTTTAATGTTAGTTTACTTATGTATGTTGCTTATTTTGTTTAGTTTTGTTTCCCTGTGAAACTATAAGCGAAACTGTAGTTTCGCTCATAGTTAGCTGACTGGTTCACTCGACAAAACTATTAGTGTCTACCTGGCGAAACTACAGTTTTGGCAACATAGTTTCACTAGCAGCGAAACTGTCAATTAAATATGTGTTCCATAAATAGTTTCGATCTTGCTCATTTTTTATTATCCTTGCAAAACCGTAATCGAATATTTCTATGCAAGAGGCTATTGTAAACTGTTACTTTACTGAAATGTATTGACCTTTTTTCCATTGATTGTATTAGATCCTTATTGATTATAATTGAATACATTGTGGTTGTTATTATTCATCTTCATCTTTGTTGTTTGTCTATTGTTTCTCATGTCAAAAATTGAACATATCAATTGTACTAGTATTCAATCAAATGGACCAACAACTTCTTACTTGGGGTTGAGTTACATGTTGATGCAAGGAGGGAATGATATAGCCTATGCATCCTAACAATTGAAGATCCATGAGCTTAATTACCCTACTCATGACTTGGAGCTAGCAATTATGGTCTTCGCATTAAAGAGTTGGAGGCACTACTTATATGGAACGAAGTGCATCATCTTCATCGACCACAAGAGCTTTAAGTACTTTTTGAGGCAAAAGGACCTAAACATGAGATAAAAGAGATGGTTGGAGCTTATAAAGGATTATGATTATAAGATCCATTAAAATCTAAGCAAACCCAACGTGGTGGCGGATGCCCTTAGCTGAAAGGAGAGACTTGAACCAATCCAGGTGAAGGCTTATTAATTGGTTATGACTCCTCATATAATGACACTAGTCAAGGAATTCCAAGATGAGGCATTGAAAGAAGATTGCCTTATCTCCAAAAAGATGAGAGGTCTAGTCATGGAATTGGGTGAAAAATACTCTCACAATTAGAACCCATTTCAGACGGATGTGGATCCCTTGTTATGGAGATCTACGAGGGGCGAATTTTTCATGAAACTTATACGACTCGATACTCAATTCATACCTATGATAAAAAGATATATTATGATATGAAATAAGATTATTGGTGGTCGGATATGAAGCATGAGGTTGCGAAGTATGTGAGTAAGTGCCTTACTTACTTACAAGTGAAGGCGGAGCATCAGAAACCATATGGGAAGATCCAACCTTTGGATATACCTGAGTGGAAATATGAGCATATCACTATGGACTTTATTACGAAGCTACCACGTACCGTAAGGGGCTATGATAGTATATGGGTGATAGTCGACTCCCTAACGATTAGTGTTCACTTTCAACTGATCCATGATACACATTCATGTGAAAAGTTACCTATCTGTTCATCAAACAGATTGTAACTCGTCATGGTGTATCGGTGTTTATTGTGTCTGACCGTGACACCAGATTCACATCCATGTTTTGGAACATATTTCACGATGCAATGGGGATGAGGTTATATATTAGTACGGCTTACCATCCTCAGACAGATGGTCAGTCGGAAAGAACTATTCGGATGCTAGAAGGAATGCTTCGGGCATGCGTCATTGATTTTGGTGGAAGTTTGGACGAACACTTATCATTAGCTGAATTCTCATACAACAATAGTTATCATGCTAGCATTGGTGTTAGAAAGAACTATTGGAAGTTAGGATGCCCGTGTGTTAGGGTGACATTGGTTAGAAGGAGTTGGAGAGTATTGAAGTGATAGGCTACGACTGACAAGTTGAAAGATCAAAGCCTTTATGAGAAAGGAAAAATATGTGCGAAAGTCCTATGCTGATAAGAGACGAAGACTGATTAAGTTCAAGGTGGGCGACAGAGTCATGCTGAAGGTTTCACCTTGGCAGTGTATCACTCGGTTTAGAAAGTAGGATAAGTTGAGTGTGAGGTATATTCAGCCTTTCCGAATCATTGTTCCAGTAGGAGAGTTGGCGTGTAGTTGGAGTTGTTTGATGAGTTAAGTGGGATCCATCCAACATTCCATGTATCTCATATGAGAAAAAGCCTAGCGGATGAAGATACGTCTATACCACTGGATGACATTGAACTAGATGAACGACTCAATTACATGGAACAACCAGTGGCAAACATCAATTGAAAAGAGAATAGGCTACGAAATAAAGTGGTTCCACTTGTTCCTGTATAGTGGAGGCATAAAAAAGGATTTGAGTTTACTTGGGAGACTTATCATGAGATGAGACAACATTACCTACGGCTGATCGAGGAGTAATAGGTTTCCAGGACAAAACCCATATAAGGGGGGTGGTCTTGTAACACCCCGAAATTTTAAAAGAAAGCAAAAGAAGAGAAAAAGTGAATAAAAAAATAAAAGAAAAATAATCCAAGTTAAGGGGTTAAAATTGTGCAAAAGGAAAACTTTATTATAATTATGTTAAAAAAGGTGGACATTGCCACCTATTCCTCCTGTACCATCTTTCTTTCGGTTTAGGTAAGAGAAACAATACAAAGTTCTCCAGTTTCTAGAAAGAGGATGAAGAAGAAGATCGGTTTTAAGGTTAGATTTCTAGTCTTTTGATGCTTTCGGCTGGGTCTTCGGGTAGGTGCTTATGTGTTTGTTTGTACTCGGTTATGTGTTTTTGGTGTTTTTAGGTATAAGAACTCTCGGTGCTTTGAGTTTGGCAGTGTTTTGCTAAAAGGTTGCATCAAGTGAGTTCCAAATCCTTGGTTTTAATGTTTTAACTTGTTTTGGGTCTGGAAATGCATGTTTTAAAATTTTTGTGATGTTCGGATGTATACTCGTATGTATATGTGTGCCATGTTTGGGTGGGAGAATGTTTGGGTATGTTTTGATGATGTTCATGCTTGTATACCTATTTTTAGTGCTTGGTAGGTTAGAAACTAGGCTTTGAAAAAGCTAGGATGATAATTTGGGTCTAAAAATGATGTTAGTTAGATGATAGTTGCTCATGCGCCTAACTCGGGCTCATGTGCCTGCATAGTGCCCATGCGCCTAGAATTTTTCCAGACGCCTAAGTGTGTGCCGATACGCCTAAGTCAGGTTCATGCGCCCAAATAGTTCCCATGCGCCTATGTTTCCTAGACGCCTGAGTGTTTATGCACCTAAGTCAGGCTCAATAGTGCCCTTGTGCTTGAGTTGTCCATGAGCCTAGGTGTTCATCCGCTCAAATAGTTATCATCGCCTGCATAATGGTCATGCACCCAAATGCCCAAATGCCTTAGAAAATATTCTGAATTTTCTGGGAGAATGGAATTTAGAGGCTAAGGCTTGGAATGTTTTTGGTGATGATGTTTGTTGATGTTGTGCATGTTTGTGGCATGTTTCTTTATGTTCCGTATTTCATATTATTTTATGGCTTTACATGGTGTGAATATAATAAACATAAAGTATTATGTAACGATAGCTGAAGTTAATAATGATGAAATATGAAACGAAAAAAGGAATGAAAAGTCTTGCAAGCAAAATGATAGGAGTCAGCTTCATGCACCATGTTAGGAGTCTATTTATAGTCTTCGGCCTAGTACCCTCTTTATGCACAATGTTTGGGGTATAGCACATGGCATTGGTCAAGATGAAAGTGAAGGTTAATGATGAATATACAAAACATGGGATGCGAATAAAAATGAATGATATTGAATGATGGCGAATGATGACAAAAGATAATAATAAATATTATTTATGTGTACGTATACTGTGTGATCACATGTGGAAGTAAAGAAACTATGTTAACTCAAAGTAGAGTATTTTATTTATAAAACTAGTACTCACTCAACTACACTAACTTTTGTGCATTTTCAGTTGGTAAGTAATTGTTGCTGAGGATGGCATGATTGTTTTGTGATGTAATGCAACTAAACTTTATATTGTAGTTTTTGAACAATGATGTATTATTTTGTAAAACTAATTATTAATGTATAAAATGGTTTTTGCTATATTATTTCGCTGCAATGTTTTTAGTAAATGTTAATGTGTTTTTAAATATTATGTGCAATGAAGTCCGACTGTGAGTGTTCCAGGAACGAGGCCTTAGAACTTTCCAAGGCGTCACTTTCAGTAGTATGTTGTCCCCGACATTGAACTCTAATTGCTTCCTTCGGTTTTGAGCATAACTTTTCTGGCGATCTTAGGCCGCATTCAACCTACCCCTGATCCGAAATACTTTATGAGGAGTCTCTTGTATAATGTCAAGTTCAATCATTAGCTTTCCCTAGCTTTTGCCCAACACACTGGTGACCTACACTTACGCCCATATAATGAATCCCATGGTGCAAGTCCAATATTAGTATGGTAATTATTATTATTGGAGAAATCCACCAACGGAGGGTGGGTATCCTAGTTAACCCCAAAGTCAATTGCACAAGCCTTGAACATATCTTTTAAAGTTTGGATCAGACGTTCACTCTGACCATCAGTCTACGGGTGATAGGTTGTGCTCAGGTCAAGGCGCATCCCTAATGACTTTTGCAAATATTGCAAGAATAGAAATGTTAATCTAGCATCACGATCGGATATGATAGACACATGTACTCTATGTCTAGCCACAATCACGCTGATATAATTCCTCGCCAACCTTTCCATCTTAAAGTCCTCACGAATAGCCTGAAAATAATTAGATTTGGTCATTCGTTCCACAATGACCGATATCAAATCATGCCCACTACTAGTCCTTGGTAACTTTGTAATGAAGTCCATGGTAATTTTTTCCCACTTCCATTTAGGGATTTCAGGTTGGTATAATAGACCTGATGGTCTCTGATGTTCTCCTTTATCCTTTGAGCATGTCAAACACTTATTATTATAAACTACAATATCCATTTTCATTCAAGGCCACCAACATAAATCAATAAGGTCATGGTATATTTTGTGTGTACCGGGGTGTACCGAGTACTTTGAATTATGTGCCACATTCAATACCATCTCTTGCTCGTTCCCTAAGACAGGAACCTAAATTCATTCCACAAAGTACAACCCTCCATCGTCTTTGTGCTCAAATTGTTTGTACAGGCCTCGCAGTGCTTCTCCTTGTAAGTTTGTTTCCTTCATGCCTTTAACTTGAGCAACAATGATATAGGTCTTAATACGAGAATGAATCGTCATTCATAAAGCCCGAATGTGTATTGGTTTGATCCTCTCTTTTCGACCTAATGCATGAGCAACAACATTTGCTTTTTCCATGTGACAATAGATTTCGAAGTCATAGTCATTAAATGACTCAATCCAACGTCTTTGTCTCATGCTCAATCCTTTTTGATGAAAAATATGTTAAAAACTACTATGTTCAGTATAGATGACACACTTGGAGAACTAGCGTATAGTTTCTCATTTTCTAGTAATTCCTGTACTGGGCCTACATGTTCCACATGATCCTTCTTGTCCTCAAATACATCTGAATATCCTTATTGAACACTATAACAAATTCATTATGACCAATTCACACACATCTGATTCAGCAAGTCCGTGAACATCGTATGTGCCTTTGTTAACCCAAAATGCATAACTATGATCTCGTAATATCTGTAATGAGTTCAAAAGCTATCTTCGATATGTCATCCTTATGTACTCTAAGTTGATGACTTCCGAACAAAGATCAATATTCTCAAAGGTACGTCGATACTTCTAGCCGATCAAATAGGTCATTTACCCTCAACCAGGAATAATGGTTCTTTACCATTTGCTTCTTCAGTTTTTGATAGTCCACACATATTAAAAGATCTATCATTTTTTCACACATAGCACTAGTGCCCTATGGTGAGTGACCGGGTTGTAGAAAACCCTTATCTACAACTACTAAAGTTCACAAAACAAAATTTTCACCTTCAAATGTGCTAAGTGAAAAGGTTTCCTAACAACGTGCATTGCATTAGGTACAAGGTCAATTTAAAAGTCCATCTGTTATGAAGGAGGCGATCATGCCAAATCTTTTTAAAAAGTCCATCTGTTACACACAATAGGTATGTCACCTTACTTGAAAAGACATGTTTTAAAAAGTCAACAAACATTGTTGAGTTCACAGGTTTAAAAGTACAAACGATTGCCATGTATAACATGTACATAAAGTCATATCTGGGTAAGAGTACATAGCAATCATAGATGAAAACACAAGTCTAAAATTAGTCCAAGTCCAATTACCAGGATTATATTCACCTAAGGGAAGCCTAGGCAAAGTCAGTCTCGACTAGTATACTGACGACATGGGTGGGGATGTTAACCCATTAGTACTAATAATACCTCTTCATAACATCCAAGTCCAATAACAAGTCCAAGTCCAAGTACACACTCATGAGTGAACATCTAGATTCAACCCATTACCAGAACCATGTACATTGTCCCAAAAGAATCTAAAAGACACGACATAGTCCAAAACCATAAGCATTCTTTCCCCCCGATAGAACATATTAAAAGTGGGGCTATGAAACTCACCTCAATATAGCAAAGTCCCAAAGTCCACAATAAAAATGTCAAATCACGATTTGTAGATAGGATACTTGAAGGCCTAAATTGGAGAATGAGGGGATGAAAGATTTGAATCAATACTTGTTCTCAGATGAAGCAATACACCAAAATTGATGGACTGTTGAATATGGATGATGACTTTCTTATGGATATAGGTGAAGAACAAGAAGAATTGGTTATAGAGGCTAGGGTTTCCATGGAGAATGTGAATTAGGGTTTCAAAAGTGAGAAAACAAGGAGGAATTTACCCTTATCTATCCTTCTCGGTCGTAAACAACGTAGGGCAAGGGCCTTCGGGCTCTTGGCTCATCTCGTCCAATCCGACTTTTCTCGAATCGTATGTCGTCCAATTTTACATATTTAAATTTCGGGAGTTAAAAGCATACCAATGAGCTATTATATGCCCTAGAAGTCGGATAATTTATATTTTTGAACTAATTTAAGTGGATTTACTAGACTCTAGGCAAAGTCCATGAATGTATGATTAGTTGGATTTTAACGTATGTTATTGCGTTTCACATTTTAGAAAAATCCTTGATTTGGCCCAAATGATAGGACCTTGTTCGATGACAAGCCAGATGTTCATCTTAATGACTAAAACCATAGGCCTAACAGTATACCATAAGCCCATTAAACTAAAATTTTTGATCAGCATTGAAATAAAAAAATCATTAAGGTGAAGTCCAAATACGAAATAATACAATTTAAAGTAAAATGTCAACAAGGTCAAAAGTCAAAGTCAAAGGTCAACAAACCTATTTTGGTGAAGGATGTCATAGACTTAATTCAAATGCTTGTTTGATTCGTTCAAGAAATGAGGCTAATCATGTATGCAAATAAGACAAAACAACCGACTAACAATGTCCATGTCACGATACTACATAGTCTGAACCATCCAACTCCAAAGGAAGTCCTCACCCTAAAACAACTTCAACTGCCTCTGCAATGATAAAGATGGAGAAGGAAAGTGATCAAGTTCAGCCTTGTTCACAAAAGAAGGCTCTTAGGAAGAAGTTAGAATGTGTTAAGTGTGAGAGTTCCTCTCATCTTGCTATGGATGGTTCTTACAATCCTAAGGCTCTCACCACATGGAAAGAAAGAGACTTCTAAGAGTTTCAAGAAAAAGAAAAATTCATTTTCTTCGGAAGCACCAAAATGAGGATGAAGGCAACAGGAAAGTTGCCTTAGAAAGAAAATTTGGTCTCGGAAGAAGGGAATACTACCAAAGCACTAAAGCCTGCTTTTGTGCTAGAAAGCTCTTCTAAAGGTTCAGTCATCAAAACTTCCGAAGGCAGTAGAACTTTCGAAGCATTGAAGGTCAAGTCTAGGCATCCAATGGTGGTGTGGAAGTCCTAGAAGGACCAAGTGATTAAAAGTTCTCCATCAAGAAAGGCATGGGTTTCCAAATGTAACTAATTATCACTTTTTTACGGGAACAACCCAAGACAAACAAGAATGTCTGGATCATTGATAGTCGATGTTCCATTCACATGACATGGAATAGGTCACTAGTCCAGAATTGTGAGAAAATTGATGGCAGGCCAGTTGCTTTTGGAGGAGATGAAGCTGGTTTAATATCTGGAAGGGGCAAGGTCACAAATGGTAAGCTCAACATCGAGAAGGTAAACTTTGTCAATGAGCTTGGATAAAATCTTCTGAGTGTATCTCAATTTTGTGATCAGAGTAACAACATGCTGTCTACTGAGCATGAGTGCATTGTTCTCAAGCCCGAGGTGGTCATTCCTCATGAGCACATCCTGCTCAGCGCCCCGAGGAAAGGGAACATGTACAAGATGGACTTGCAAGAAACATCTCCCTCTGGAGAAGTTTCATGTTTCCTATCTAAAGTAAATAGTGATGAGTCTTTCCTCTGGCATAAAAGAATGTGCCATGTAAACAATATGAGTAAATGATTTCGTAATTGGAATGCTAAAGAAAGAGTTTACAAGTGATGACCACTGCGTTGCATGCCTAAAAAGGAAGCAACACAAGGTATCTCACAAGCCAAAGGAAAGAAATTCAATCACTACTCCCCTACACTTGTTACATATGGATCTTTTTGGCACTACACATTTAATGAGTCTAGTAAGGACCTTTTATTGTTTGGTGATCATAAATGATTTTACAAGATTCACTTGGTTATCTTTCTTAGAACTAAGAATGAGACTCCTGAGATTCTAAAGAATTTCATCCTAAGGATTAAGAATTAATATAGTCACAAGATTAAAACCATAAGATGTGATCAAGGAACTTGATTCAAGAACCAAACCTTTTATACATTTTGTGATGAAAAGGGTATTACAAGACATTACAGTGCTCCCAGGACTCCTTAGCAAAATGGTGTTGCTGAGAGGAGAAACAAGACATTGATTGAAGTTGCAAGAACCATGTTATCTGACTCTAAGTTGCCCATCACCTTTTGGGCAGAGGTAGTCAACACTGGTTGCTATGTGCAGAATAGAGTTTAGTGGTTTAGACACATGGTAAGACACCTTATGAACTTTGACACAAGAGGAAGCCTTTCATTGGTTTTCTCAGGTCATTGGATGTCCTTGCACCATCCTGAATACCAAAGAGCAAATTGCCAAATTTCCTTAGAAATCAGATGATGGACAGTTTTCCCAAGCTAAGGCTTATAGAGTATACAATCTCAGAACTAGAATTGTTAAAGAGCCATCCAATATGACGTTCAATGAACACACACCCAGTGTAACTTGTTCTGGTCCTGATTGGCTATTTGATCTTGATTTAGTTACCAACTATTTTAATAAATCTTGTGTGAATGTTTCAGGATCTACAAATATTTTACCCACGGTGATCCTGATCCAAGATTTGAGCTGAGAAGACCTTAGTAACAATACTTCAACTCTAGTTGTAACTAGCTCTACAACTGAAGTTTCTATCAGCATAACAATGACAAATTCAACTAACACATCTCAGATGTCTTCAAATTCTAGCTCAGAGGATCTACAACCAAATAAAGAAACTTAAAATGTAGAAGATCATGGTGGTGGTGAAAGTGACCAAGAATTTCTTGATGTTGACAACCACTCCATTGATGACAACATCAATGATGTCACACACTCATTGGATCAAGTTTCACTTGACAAGTATGCTGATGTAGGAAAACCCTCAATGCTAGATCTAAATTTCTCTAATTTTGATCTCTCTCAACAACTTGTTGTGATTCCTCAGTTAAGAATCCATAAGTCTCATCCCACTTCAAACATCATTGGAGATGTTGATTTAGGGGTAAGAACAAGGGGACAAACCCATGATTCAAATGTTTGTCTTCACTCTTGTTTCTTATCTCAGATAGAGCCTAAGAAGATTGATGAGGCTTTAATGGTTGGAAGTTGGGTCGAAGCTATGCAAGAGGAGCTGATTCAATTTAAAGGCAAAAGGTTTGGAACCTATGTCCTCTTCCTCATAGGAAGACTACTATAGGAACCAAATGGTTTTTAGAAAAAAGAAGGATGATTGAGTACTTGTCATAAAAAAAAAGCTAGACTAGTTGTTCAAGGGTACACACTAGAAGAAGAAATTGACTACACAGATGTCTTTTCTCCTATAGCAAGACTGGAAGTTGTTAGGATATTCTTACCTTTTGCTGCATCCACGAATTTTAAGGTCTACCAACTTGATGTCAAGTGTGCCTTTCTCTGTGGAGTGATTTATGAAGAGGTTTATGTCAAACAACCACCTAGCTTTGTAGATCCTGATAATCCTAATTATGTCTCCAGGCTTGATAAGGCTTTTTATGGGTTGCATCAAGCACTAAGGAAGTGGTATAAGACTCTGTCTCGGTATCTCTGTAAGCATGGATACAACAGAGGTACTATAGATTGAACTCTCTTCATCCAAGAAACAAGTAATGACTTCTTGCTAGTTCAAGTGTATGTAGATGACATCATCTTTGGTTCTACTAATCCGCCAATGACTTTGTCAATATGATAAAGGCCATTTTGGATCCATCACAAGCAGAACCACTAATACCTTCACAAGACCTAGCAGAATCCTCTTAACCTCATCCGCCACCAAACCATTGAAGAACATAGCTGTATAATCCTTAGGGGGAGTATTGTTGGACCCTAAAAGGATCATACATGCCAATTCAATTGGTGAGTTGATGGTTGTTCTGCTAGAAACTCCCTAAGTCCAAGAAATAATGTGGATGAAGAATATGCTAAGAAGAGCCAAGTGTTGCCTAACCGTATTTATAAATGCGGAAGACATAGAACAAATGCTGACAAGTGTTTGTTCTTCCGCATTAACAAATGCGGACAGTCAAAAGATATGCGGACAAGACATGTTCATCCGCATTTGCAAATGTGGATGACGGCAACAAATACGTATAAGTATTTTTTTCATCCGCATTACCCAATGCGGATACTAATGTGGATTACAAGAGAAGAGATGCTGATCAAGAACAACTCATCCGCATTTGTCAATGCGGATGAACAGAAGAAATGCTTATGAAGACTTAGACTAGTTCTGATGTATACGTCAAGGGTAGATTAGTCATTTTGTAAAAAGGAATTTTGTCAGGCTATAAATAGAATAGAATACCTCATACATGAGGTGACTGTTCATAGAAAATTAGAATATTTTGTAATACACATTCTCAAGGTGCATTATCACTGCTCTTGCTAAAACCCTAGCATTTACTGTAATCAATCACCTTCATCATTATATACAAAGCATTTATGAGTATATTCCTACATGAATGTTTATTGATTGTTTGTTTCCGCCATTCAATCTCTGACTTGATCATTATATTCAATCCTAGTGAGAATCTTAATCTCACCACCCAGTCAATTCTGTTGTTTACTAAGTACAGTTGGGTAACTGTTGAAGAGTAAGTATTAACAGTATTTGTTGAAGAGTATATTCTACCGTTTACTAAGTAGAGTTGATAGAACACTCTACTATCAACTTGATCACCATATCAATCAAGTTCTATTCGGATCTTGGGTAGATCTGAAAAAGAACCAAGAGCCAGAGCTCTGATACCAATTGACTGGGTGGTGAGATTAGGATTCTCACTAGGATCGAGTATAATGATCAAGTCAGAGATTGAATAGTGGAAATAAACAATCAATAAACATTCAATGCAAAATATGCTCATAAATTCTTTATATATATTGATGAAGGTGATTGATTACAATAAATGCTAGGGTTTTAGCAAGAACAGTAATAATGCACCTTGAGAATATGTAGTACAAAATATTCTAATTGTCTACCCACATTCACCTCATGTACGAGGTATTCTGTTGTATTTATAGGCTGACAAGATGCCTTTGTACAAAATAACTAAACTACCACTGACCTATACATTAGAACTAGTCTAAGTCTTCATAGAATTTCTTCTTTTCATCCGCATTGACAAATGCGGACGAGTTGTTCTTGATCAGCATTTCTTCTCTCGTAATCTGCATTAGTAGTCGTTCATCCGCATTGGGTAATGCGGATGAACAAATACTTATACGCATTTGTTGTTGGTCATTCGCATTTGCAAATACGAATGAACATGTCTTGTACACATATCTTTTTTACTATCTGTATTTGTTAATGCGAAGAACAAACACTTGTCAGCATTTGTTCTATGTCTTCCGCATTTACAAATATGGTTAGTCAACCCTTGGTCCTTCTCAGTAGATTCTTCATCCACATTATTCTTGGACATAGGGAGTTTCCAGCAGAACAACCATCAACTGACCAATTGAATTGGCATGTATCATCCTTTCAGGGTTAAAAAAATCACTTTCGAATCGTAGTGACTCGATCACCATAAACTGTCACCGAACTCCAATCAGGTGCTATCAATCATATCATCTTCTTGCGACACACAATGTTTGCCTCGCAGTCCGCCAACCAATCCATTCCTAGAACTACATCGAAACCACCTAAGGTCATCATGAATGGTCTAACAAGAAACTTATGAACTTCTAGATCTATGTCACAACCTTCTATCAGGTCGACAGTCCTGGTTGATTTACCTATGGTTGTTTCTACATCGAAGGCTTATCAATACTCCTACTACTAATAGGTAGTTTAGCATATAAAGCAGCAGAAATAAATTCTTACTAGCACCAGAATCAAATAACATAGAAACAAGAGTTTGGTTTACTAGAAACTTACCTAACACAACATCGGGGTCCGTCCTAGCCTCCTCCCGAGTCATCGTCAATGCTCTGGTGCTCGCCCTCTGCCCTTCAGTCCCGGTCATCTTCTTCCCTGCTCTGGAACTCTCAGCCCTTGGCTTCTTGCATTCCCGACTCATGTGGCCCTCTCCACCATAGTTAAACCATCTGACCACACGACAATCCTTGGCTATATGCCCCGTCCTTCCACACTTGAAGCATATATTCGATCCCCACCTACATTCTCCGGTATGTTCCCTTCCACATTTGCCACACTTCCTCGACCCCTCACCAGATGTGACCACACGTCGGTCATCCACCCATGCACCTTTGTTGTTTGCGGGGGCACCACCCCGTCCAAACCTCTTCCCACTCCAGTTCTGATCACCACCACCTTTCTTGCTCACCTCAGCCACCACCACCTCCCTTTCATCGTACAGCCTACCCGCCAAATCGACCACCGACCAAAACATACTCAGTCGAGTGGCAATCATGTGACCGTGGATATCCGCTGGCAAACACTCAATATACCTCTTGATCTTTCGTGACAAAATTGTCCTCTGATCCGGCACAAGTCGTGCCATCTTTTTAAATTTGGTGGTGTACTGTTGGTGTGTCATGGTTCCCGATTCTAACTACAGGAACTCTCTCTTAACCTTATCAAGCTCCCTGTAAGGATAGAACTCCTCAATCCCCAGCTTCTTCAACTCAGGGTATGTTTGATTTCGGCTGACCGGGCTGACCCAGCTGACTGGCTGACTCGGTCAGCGGGTCAGCTCGTTTGATATGCAATTAATATCAGCTGACCGGGTCCTTTGCAGCTGACCCAAACCTGAAAATAAAAAATACTAACCCATCCACCCACCCCTTCCCCCCTTGTGCAGCCAACAGATCCACCCCACCTACCCCCTTGCGCAGTTGCAGATCCACCCTCGACCACCTCCCCTACATGATTCCTCCCCTACGCGAGTAGCTCCCCTCCCTGGCTTCGGCCTTCGACCCGCATGCACTAGTAGCAAGGGTGGTGGATTGCGGTTGTTGAATTGAGCCTCGTGTTGAGTTGATTTGATTATGTTTGGTTGAATTGAGAGATTTTAGCAATGAGACGGTGAATGACGGGCGGTGTGGGCAGTAGAGGAGGTAGAAAACGCTGTCGGCGATGGCAGCGATGATAAGGAAGAGAATGGTGAAGGTGATCTAGAGGCTGAATCGATTTGATGAATTTGAGAATTTGTTGGTGAATTTTGCACTTTCGGAATTTGGGCACTGAATCGATTTGGTTCTAGTTAGATGTTGAATCAAACGCCAAGTTTCAATTAGATGCATACCCAGTCAGAACTTCTAACTAGGTCAGCTTCTGACTCAGTCAGATTGACAGGATCAGTGATCACAAGTTTGATGTATCAGAATACAAAGCAGCGGAATACAAACTAGAATTAGACAAATTGTAGCAAGCAATCGATATTTGTAAGCATTAAGATCGCATACGGTTATGGGGAGAGAATATGTATATCTGATTTCTAGGAATGTTTATAGATGTAGAATATTTCTAATCAAATCAATCATTCATTCCATTCAATTACTCATTCCTCGCCGATTACAATAGGTTGTCACTCCTTATATAGAGTGCAACAGTCACTGCTGTTATCACGGAAAGTGACAACTGGCAGATCCAATACAGAAATAACTAATTCTTAACAAACTACTGAAATGTTCACAACTACTGAGAACATATCAGCATGTTAAGTACAAAAATATAAAACTACTGAAACTACAACGACTGAAGAACAAGCTCTTCAGTCGTTTTACAAAACTACTGAAACATAAAAATATAAAACTACTGATATCACAACTACTGAAGAAGTACTCTTCAGCAGTTGTGACAAACTACTGAGGCTTCAGTACTTGATCTTCAGACTTTGACCTTCAGGTTTTCATCAGCTGATGACTTCAGTAGATATCATCAGCTGATGTCTTCAGTCTTTGTCTTCAGACTTTGTACATCAGTTGTTGATCTTCAGCACTTGTGAACTCTTCAGCTGTTGTACTTCAGTACTTTGGTCTTTCAGCTTCAGCACTTGTGTTCTTCAGCTGTTGTACTTCAGCACTTTGGTTCTTCAGCTGTTAAGGTCTTCAGCACTTGATCTTCAGCTGTTGGAGTCTTCAGCACTTGTCAAACTACTGATGAGGCTTTCAGCAGTTGTTGTGATACCATGTGGGACTTAGAGGTTTTCTGATCTTGGCTCATTGGTTCTTTTGGTCCAACAAACTCCCCTGAACCAATGCAGCCAAAACCTCTAACTTATTTATTCTCCCACTTATTGATGGCAAAATGTTGGTCTTTTTCCTTCTTGATCAGTAGAGAAGATGACCCATCTAAGCTCCGGCCTGGGAAGAAATCTCAAATATTGTTTGGCAGAGTATGAATGGGAACTCTGTTTTGGGGAACTAGACACAGAGTTGTTATCCCATTCATGAGATTTACTTCCCCATAATGAGTCTGTATGACTCACGAACATAGGCCTCAAGGAGAACAACTTGTTCCTCCTGAGAGAGTTCTTCTGCTCCTCCTTCGAAGAAGAACTCTGGACCATAGTACTCAGATAAGTACTTCATGGTCCTGCCATTTTTCAGCTCCACCGTAGTACCTCCCTATATACAAATTCATCAGGATGGTTGCCTTCAAGGAGTAACTGGAGCTCATTCTCTTTGGATGTCTTCAAGCTTTTTATATAACAACCCTTCTTAATCATCTGTTTTCTAGTAAGCTTGAGGTGTCTTCTTTGCTGGTGAGCTTTCTTGAATTCATCAATGATTTCCCAAGGTGAGACTACAACGGCCAACATGATGGTAGACTCTATTGTTTTTCGTACCTGGCCGTTGTATCTGTGTGGGATAGTTCTTTTATGGATTCTAGAACTCACCCTGGGGTCTGGCCATACTCTCACTCTCTCTTCTGATACTGAAAGGTGTGCCTGAGAGTGTACAGCCTTTGAGCATGCCTTTCATGGCTTGAATAGATGATGACTGAGGAAATTCCTTGTCAACCATCTCAACAGTTGCTCATCGTGCTGTTTCTGCTGTCTTCTTCTTCTATCTGACTCTGACCATTGCCCTTTGAGAGTCAGGTGTGATCATGGGTTGACTTCGGGGTTTTGGTAGCTTCAGAACAGCAGAGAGTGGCAGACTATCATCTTCATCTCTTCTTCTTCTTCTTCTTCCATCCTCAGCACCCTCTCTCCTTCTGGGACATCACTGGATGATGGTTGGGTTGGTGAAGGAATTGGTTTGAAGAATGAGGATGTTTGGATTTTGGCTTAGAGGTTGGTTGGGAGATTTGAGGGATAAGATCTGTTTGAGTGGGTGGAAGGGAAGGTTGATCTAGCATCCTCCTTGTAGTTAGTTCGCCTTTGTGAGTTAGCCATCTCTAACCTTTTACCAGCCCCAGCCTCATCAAGGGCTTCCACAATAATCCCTTGGTTGAATTGCTCAGACAGACAGATTCTGGTGGCTATAGCCAGAATGCTGTCCCTGGTCCATGCGCGGATCTCCATTAATGATTTCCCAAGTATTTGCAATAAAACGGATCATTATTTCCAACCTCTCTTTCCAAGAGCATCATACCCTGCCCATCGGGTTTGTATCTCTTGTACTTCTAACCTTCTGATCTCACTATCCAGTGTGGCTGTGTCAAAACCCTGCCTGAAGAGTGTTCAAATATTTGATCCATGGAGCGGCTGTGTGTGTGGTGTCAGCTTCTTTGCCAGCTCCTCCAAGGATTTGTCTTCAGCAGTGTGATCATCAGCACTTCCTTTCGCTTGTAAGTGAGCAGAGGTTGCTTTTCTTTGTCCTCATATTGGTTGCATCACTTCCTTTCCTCGGATCTTTTCCTCTTCATTTCTTTCACTGCACTACTCTCCCCCTTCTTGGTTGCATTGGAGGAAGGGTTGTACCGCAGAAAGGGGTCTTTTGGACAGCAGCCATCAACCAAGGGCTGTAATGTGAAGGAAAGCCTACATCAAGGGCTTGATCCTATATCAGTGATTATGGGTGTGATGAGGGGAGGGAATTTTGGAGTACAGCACCTATTGCTCAGGAGGGTTCTGTCCTGAGAAGTAGGGCCTGAAGCAGAGGCAGGGGGTTGATTTTGGGGGTGGCTCTGTGTTTGGAACCTTCAAGGAGGTGCCATCTGTGGGTGGATAGGGTGTTAGGATCTCAGCCCTTGGTTTAATCGATTGAACAGATATAGCAGCGGAATAGCTCAGAATTAGACAAATTCAACAAGAACAATTGATATAAAACGATAAAAGAATTTTGTTATAGAGAGAGAAATATCCGACAAAAGGAATATTGCATTAGGATTGTCGGCCTTAAAGGCACGATTACAGGTGAGTCATCTTTCCTTATAAAGAAAAGAATGACGTAGGCTGATGTCACTTGAAAGTGACATGTAACCGTTTTATAACTACTGATGTTTAACAACTACTGAAGATGTCAACAACTGACATCTTCTTACAAATGTTCCTAAGTGTTAACATCTCATTTACAACTACTGAAAAACATAAAACTACTGAAACTACAACAACTGAAGAACAACCTCTTCAGTGTTTACAAGTACTGAAAAGAAAAATAAACAAACTACTGAAAGAAAAGAAAACTACTGAAGAAGAAAAATCATCACAACAACTGAAGAAGCCCTCTTCAGCTGTTGTCATCAGCTGTTAACATCAGCTGATGTCTTCAGTACTTGAACATCAGACTTTGTCTTTCAGCTGTTGATCTTCAGTCTTTGTCTTCAGTACTTGTTGAAGTCTTCAGACTTTAGATCTTCAGCTGTTGTCTCAGTCTTTGTCTTCAGTACTTCAGACGTACTTCAGCAGTTGTATTCTTCAGACTTGTAGAACAGCTGATCAGGTCTTCTTCAGCTGTTGTGATGTCTTGTGGACTTAGAGGTTTCTCTGATCAGGCTCATTGGTTCTTTTGGTCCAACAAACTCCCCTGAACCAATGCAGCCAAAACCTCTAAGTTATTGACGAGTCCCACTTATTTTGGCATAGATTGGTCTCTTAATCCTCTTGATCAGATGAGAAGTGACCCTTTTTCAGCACCGGCCTGGGAAGAAGTCTCTGATGATCTGTTTGGCATGATATGGTTGGGAGCTCTGTATTGGGGACTTGGACACGAGCTGTTGCCCCAACCATGAGATCTACTTCCCGTGTATCAGCCTATATGATTCCCTGGTGTAAGCCTTAAAAACATGATTTGCTCATCCATTGTCAGCACTCGGGCACACCATCAAATAATCCTTCTCGGCCATACACTTCAGATATGTACTTGGCCTGTTTTCCATTTTGAGCTCAACCGTTGTTATTTGTCTATAAGCAAACTCATCTGGATGAGTTCCTTCTAAGAGCAGGTTGAGCTCTTCTTGTTTGAAGTTTTCAAGTCGTTTGTAAACCAATCCCTTCTTTATAATTTTGTTCTCTAACATCTTTTGAGGTGGTTGTTTGGCTTCATAGGCTTTCTTGAACTCTTCAACAATTTCCCAGGGGGACACTACAAGCACCACAGTGATGTCTTCGTCGACAACTCTCTTCACTTGCCCTTGTATCTTGAAGGAATTTCTTTCTTGACAATCCGGTGTGCCACCCTAGGATCAGGCCATATCCTTACTCTTTCCCTTTGGTATTGAAAGGTATTAGCAAGGGTGTACAATCTTAATACTTCTTTCTTCATGCTGATCATTGAAGAGGATGTAGCATATGCTTTGTCAATGCTTTTCAGCATTTCCTCATCATGTTTTTGCATCTGTTCCTCTTCAATCTTTATCATTACATCATGCATTTGAGAAGCAGGAGTGATGGACATTGGTTTAGCCTTAGGCAAAGTAATGACTGCAGAGAGTGGCAGTCTGTCTTCATCCTCCTCTTCATCTTCATCAGGCCTCAGTACCTTTCTTTTCTTTTGGCTAGGTACATCACTGGCAATGGGTTTTTGAGGTAAAGGATTTGTTTTGTGGGTTGGATGGTTGGTTTAGAGGGTAAAGGAGTTGTTTTAGTGGGTTGTGGAGATAGTGATTTTGAGGATTGAGGTTCAGACTGTTTTAGCATTTTGGCTGTAAGGGAGGCTTTGGTAAATTTGTCAGTTCTTTTCGATTCCCAACCCCAGCTTCATTCAATACCTCAATCACTAGACCTTTGGAGTATTCTTCAGACGAACAAATCTTGGTGGTTATTGCCAAGATGTTGTCCCTGGTCCAGGCCCTTATTTCCATTAGAGATCTTCCCAGGTATTTAGCTATAAATCTGATCATTATTTCCAGCCTTTCTCTTTCTAAGGCATCATAGCTAGCCCATCTGGAATTGATCTCCTCTGTTTCCATCCTTCTGATCTCGGAGTCTAGTTGTTTGATGTCAAACCCTGCCTATACAACTGCTCAATGATTTTATCCATTGAACGGTTATGGTTGGCGTCAGCTTCTTTCACCATATCCTTCAGCTCCTTCTCCTTCTCAGACTCTCTTTTCTCTTTTGATATGTGACATGAAAGTCTTTTGACTTTCATTCACTTCAGCTCCCTTCACATTCTCCTTCTCCTTCTCATTTACAACCTCAGATTCTTTCGCCTTCTCCCCATCTATCCTCTTCCTTTTCCTTTAACTAACTGACTCTCCCCCTTTGGTTGCATTGGATGCAAGGGTTTGAGCAGTAGAAAGAGATTTAGTCACCAACTCCTCCACCAAGGGTTGTATTATTGTAGGAAGCCTCTCATCAATGGCTTTGATCACTATATCTGTGATCATGGGAGTGATGAGAGGTAGGGAATTTGAAGGGTAGCAACTGATTGATCAGGTGGTTCTGTTCCTGAGAATCAGTGCCGAAAGCAGAGGCTGGTGGCTTGGAAGTATATACTGGCTCAGTGTGTAGGGGACCTTCAGAAGAAGGTGCCATCTGTGGGTGTATTGTGGTGGCAGATGGACTTGCATCCTGAGACATCTTGGCCAGCAGCTCTTTGAGTCTGCTAACCTCATCCTCTAGAATGGTGTTTTGAGCAACTACATCAAAGAAGAAGCTCAGGTCATCATCAGTTGTGACTGAATCACCTGACCTCCTGACAAAGTCAGAATGAACATGCCTTGAGTGTAGATCAATTGTAGCATGTGCCCCTTGTTCTCGGTTCTGGGGACTTCCAGCCTCAGGACTATGTCCTTCATCAGCTGTTGCCACTGGTGAGGACTTAGAGATGTTACCAACTGCATCCTGGTCATTTGCTGAGTCAGGAGCAGTGGCAGCCTCACCAGAAGTTCGCACCTCCTTATCTACACTAGAAGATGGAACATGATAACCCCTGTGCTGTGGGTTGACAGAAGCATTGTGATCCTCCCCCTCAGGTGTTGAGGTTATCCCAGTAGTAATGGTGTCTGGGTGGGGGGGTGAGGAATGCAACTGCGTCAGCACTTTTGCAACAATGATAGTAGGGCTTTGAGGGGCGGTTGCATCAGGAGAGGGTGTGGAAGCAGTGTGCACCCGGGACAGGTGGTGCTCTTCAATGGTAATCCCCTCAAGTGAGGAGGATCCCAGCATTGTGGCTTCCCTTTGAGTGGTTGCTTCAGGTTCCTTTTGAGAGGAAACCTGAGCGGCTTCAGTTGGTGGAGTCACAGTCTCTACTGGGGGGTTATTTCCAGCAGAGATAACCTGCGTTGGTGCAGCAGGAGCATCCACAGGGGACTCAATTCCCTGAGTAGCTTTCTTAGGCTCTTCTTTGTGGGTTTGGAGGGGACTTTGGATGTGGAGGTGGAGGCTGTGGGTTCCAGCTGCGTGGGTTTGCGCAGCTTGGCAGCCTGTTTGAGAGTTTGGTCAGTGTTGTGTCGGGAGTATACCTCCGGCAATACAGCCAAAGCAGGGACTCCCAGACCAACTAGTCCCTCAGCAGAAAGCTGATTCTCTATTATGGCCATTATAAACCGAGGATATAGTATCCAACGGTTAGAAAGTGGTTTTGTGGCCATATCCTTGAGTTCAAGAAAAATTATTTCAGAAAAGTTTAGTGGTTCTTGTTCAAGGATAGAGAACAATACCTGTTGCCATCTGGAAGACAGTTGATCCCAAGAGGAAGTCTTCGGAGCCAGGCAAACATTTACCATATGAAATAATAATCGTTCAGCATCTGGAAAATGTTTCTTCAGGATTGTTGAAGCACTAAGATCACCCTGATATCCATGTTGTCCAAGGAAAGATCAAGTTGGCGCTTAGGATATCCAACAGGGTAGGCAGCATCATCTAACAGTAATATTTGGCGGATGGTAGCAGTAGAGATGACCACCTTATGCGAGTTGATAGATGAAAGGATAGATTCTCCATTAACGGTCGCATTCATCCAGAACTGACGTAGCGAATCGGCATAAATGATTGGATTTAAAAGGAAAGCCGTTTTTAGTGGGGATTGGACCATAAGATCTATAGCATTTTTAAATTTGGTCCAGAAGGGCGATTTTGTAAGGTACGCGACACAGTTGTGTCGAGGTTTGAGTTGCATGGTCGCCATTAATGAAGGTGAAAGGTTTTCAGAGCTTTTGAAAAGTTAGGTCGTGAAAGAATGAAAAACTCTGAAAGAGGGATCAGGTATATATAGGGTACGGGTTATGAAACGACTGATGGTATTGGAGTGGTCAGCAGTTATAAAACAACTGAAGACATGGTGTTAACTATCAGACGTTGAAACAACTGAAGTCTCTGATTTAGGCATCAGTAGTTTTAAAAAACTACTGAAGACAAGTTGGACTTCAGATGTTGAAACAACTGAGGACTTGGTATTAGTCATCAGTAGTTGTGAAACTACTGAAGACCGTGGTTTTGCCATCAGTTGTTGTAAACAACTGAAGACTTGGTGTTAGTCATCAGTAGTTGTGAAACTACTGAAGACATGGTATTGCTTCAGTTGTTTATAAAGAAACAGCAGTTTGTGAACTACTGAAGAGAGAGTACTCATCAGTAGTTGTCGTCAATTCATAGCCTTTCAGCTGTTTCATACTGTCCTCAACACTTACTCATCAGCTTTTAGCTGTTTTCAGTAGTTTCATAGGACATCAGTACTTATCTGTTTCTACTGATTTCAGTAGTTGTAACTACATCAGTAGTGTAGAACAGATAAAGTACAGTACTTAAAGCATTTAGCCTTCAGTAGTTATAAAAACTACTGAGGGTAAAATAACTCATCAGTACTTATATGTGACATGGTTACCAATGATCATCAGTAATTACTGAGATCATCAGTAGTTGTCACTTATTCTAGCTGCAGCATACCAAGCCTTAACACCAGGTTGTGGAAAGTTGAACTATCCAAAGGCTTAGTAAAAATGTCTGCAAGCTCATCAGCACTAGGCACAAACATAGGATTAATTAGACCCTTTTCAAAACAATCTCTTATAAAATGATGTCTAATTTCTATATGTTGGTCCTAGAGTGCTGGACAGGATTTTGACAATGCAAAGAGCTGAAGCACTATCCATTAATAATGGAGTCTTAGTCTCTGTAATGCCATAATCCAAAAGTTGATTCTGAAGCCAGAGTATTTGGGATGTACAACTTGCAGCAGCAGCAATGTACTCGGCTTCAGCAGTGGATGTAGCAACAGATGTTTGTTTCTTACTCTGCCAAGAAATCAAACAGTTGCCTAGGAATTGGCATCCACCAGAAGTTGATTTCCTGGTCAACTTACATCCTGCATAGTCACTATCAGAGAAAGCAACTAATTTGCAAGAATGTCCAGTGGAATACCATAAGCCTAGAGATTGTGTGCCTTGCAGATATCTAAAGATCCTCTTGACTGCAATCAGATGAGACTCCTTAGGTGCAGCCTGAAATCTAGCACAAACACATGTAGCAAACATAATATCTGGTCTAGAAGCTGTTAAATACATCAAGGAACCAATCATACATCTGTAAAGGTTTCATCAACACCTTTACCTTTCTGATCAACATCCAATTGTGTGGTGTTGCACATGGGAGTAGAACAAGATTTACAGTTTTGTAAATCAAACTTATTCAAAAGATCTTTTGTGTATTTAGACTGATGAATGAAAATTCCATCAGCTTTTTGTTGATTTGCAAACCTAGAAAGAACTGTAATTCTCCCATTGCACTCATTTCAAACTTCTGTTGCATTAAGGTTTGGAAATCCTCACACAATTGGGGATCAGAGGATGCAAATATAATATCATCAACATAAATTTGAACAAGTAGCTTATGCTGATCCACCTTCTTAATAAATAAAGTTTTATCTATGGAGCCTCTAGTGAAATTATTCTGTAGAAGAAAGTTTGATAAGGTCTCATACCAAGCTCTAGGTGCTTGTTTCAACCCATAAAGAGCTTTATCAAGCTTATATACCCATTGGGGTGCTTATTATCCTCAAAGCCTGGTGGTTGACACACATAAACTTCTTCTTTTATTGTACCATATAGAAAAGCACTTTTGACATCCATTTGGAAAACTTTAAGATTGTGGAGTGCAGCATAGGCTAAAAACAATCTAATTGCCTCCAGTCTGGCTACAGGGGCAAAGGTTTCATCATAATCAATACCTTCTTCTTGTGCAAACCCTGCACAACCAGTCTGCCTTGTTCTTAACAATTAGCCCATTTTCATCAGTTTTATTCCTAAACACCCATTTAGTGCCTATTGCACACTTACCTGGGGGTAGAGGAACAAGCTCCCACACTTGCTGTTTCTTGAACTGAAGAAGCTCAAGCTGCATGGCTTCAACCCATCCATTGTCCCTCAAAGCAACATGATAGTTCTTTGGCTCTAGCTGACTGATGAAGAGAGCATAGAAGCAGAAATTGGACAACTGGCTTCTGGTTGAGACACCAGCATTGATATCACCAAGGATTTGAGATATTGGGTGATTTTTCAGCTCTTGGTAAACAATCAAATCTGTGCAAGTGTTTGTAGGGTCTTCAGCAGCAGCAGATGTTGATGCAGATTCTTGAAACCATGAAGATGGTGGCAACTCAAATGAAGTTGAGGATGCAGAAATCTCATCAGCATTTGTTGTGGATGGTGCGGCTGGAGCTACAGGAGCATCAGGTTTAGAGGACTCAGGCAGTTGATCACTAAACCTGAAGAGGTGATTACTACTATCATCATCATCTTCAGTAGTAACACCAGGTGTGAACTGTTGACAGGAGCAACAGCAGGAGATTGATAAGGAACATATTGCAGTATGTCCAAATCAAAGAGCTCCACAGGGCTTTGTGGAATCTTGTCCTTTGGAGATTCATTGAACTTGACATGTAAAGTCTCTTCAACCATCTTTGTTCTGCAATTGAAGACTCTGTATGCCTTGCAAGTTGATGAATAACCAACAAAGTACCCTGCATCCACCTTAGGATCAAATTTCTGGAGCTGATCCTTTGTGTTGAGAATGAAACAGGGACACCCAAATGCTCTAAAAAATGAAATGAGAGGGGCCAAATGATGTAGAACTTCATATGGAGTCTTCATCAACCTCTGATTTATTAGCACTCTATTCTGCACATAGCATGCTGTGTTGACAGCTTCAGCCCAAAAAGTCAATGGCAGTCCAGAATCAGCCAACATAGACCTTGCAGCTTCAATGAGGGTCCTGTTCTTTCTCTCCACAACTCCATTCTGTTCAGGAGTTCTTGGAATACTAAACTGTCTCTTTATTCCCTTGGAAAGGTAGAACTCATCAAGTGTATTGTTCCTGAATTCTGTTCCATTATCACTTCTAATACACTTGACTGAGAGGGAATACTGCTTCTCAGCATACAACACAAAGTTTATGATCTTCTGTGCAGCTTCATCCTTTGAATGTAGAAAGAAAGTCCATACAAATCTGGAGTAATCATCCACAATTACCAGACAGTATTTTTTCTGTGCCATGCTCATCACTCTCACAGGACCAAAGAGATCCATGTGAAGAAGTTGTAAGCAGGCAGTGGACTTTGGTTCTTCAATAGGTGGAAATGAAACCTTGTGCTGTTTTCCTTTCAAACAAGCAGTGCAGTTGTTGTTTTCACACTTGAACTCCTTCATAGGCATTCCCCTTACTAAACTATGGTGTATCAGCTGATTCATGTTCTTGAAATTAACATGTCCCAGCCTTCTATGCCATAGATTAGATTCTTGAGGAGAGGCCTTGGAAAATAGGCAAGGATGGCCTTTGAGATCAATTTTCTTGGAAAGATCTAAGGCATACACTCTTCCTGTCCTGTTGGCCTTCAGGAGAGTGTGAGCATCCAATACCTTGTCAATCAAACTCAGAACTTTGGATGACAGAATCCTGCAGTTCTGGCTTGTGAAAAGGGCAACATGGCCTTTGTCACACAATTGACTGACACTCAAAAGATTATACTTGAGATTTTCCACATGGTTGACATCATCAAACTTTATTTCCCCATTGGAAACAAAGCCCTTCCCGATGATGTAACCTCTTGCATCATTGCCAAAGAAAGAAACAAATCCCTTCCTTCCTGGAGAGTAGTCATTAAGAAGTGAGTTGTTCCCAGTCATATGCATAGATCCTCCACTGTCTACATACCAGATGCTACTTTGGCATGTTGAAGAAACCTGCATAAATAAACAATCAGTTAGTTTTGGAGACCCAAACCTTTTTGGTTTGGGCCTGGTCTCATCAACAGATGGTAAACTAACAGGTTTATTGGACACAATAGCTTGAGGTGAAGGAGATGGTGTAGAAGAGGAATCCTTCGGCTTGGATCTCCTTTTCTGGGGTTTCAACACAGGGCCATCAAGTTGGTTAACTCTTCCCAACAGATGTTGAACCATCATTACCAGCTGTGTCTGATTCTGGGAGAGAGCTTTCAGCTCTTCAGACACATTGGTATTGGTGTTTGATGATGAGTTCTTGTGTTGCACCATCTTCTTTTGAGCAACCTCAGCTATTGCCTGTTGCACTCCTTCCTTTTTAGATTCCTTTTGGTCATAGGAGTAACAGGATTTGATGCTGCTGGTACAAACTTGGACTCAAACTCAGTTTTCATTTTAGCCAAATTTTCTTTAATTTTCTCTTTTTGTTTGAGTTTGGATCCCTTTTTGTACCAACAATCATCTGTGAGATGATTGAATAGACCACATATTTCACATGGTTTCTTCTTCATCTTCTGTTGATCATCAACTAAAGAAGATGAAACTACTGAAGACTTGCTCTTCGGCAGTTTAGAAGCACTTTTTGCCTTCTTGTCAACTTCCTTAGTAGGCTTCAAATCCTTCCTACTGACAGTTTTCTTCTCTTCAGTGCTGTCAGTCATTAGGATTTGAACTCCAGATGTTATCCCCTGCTCTCCAGTACCCTCAGTACTTCTAGGGATAACACTTGGGTTGATCAACATTGATCATGTGAGTGTCAGCAGTTGAACCATCAATATCAGCTGTTAGGTTCACAGAGGGATTACTACTGACTTCAACTACTGATGGTGCTTATCAAGTAGTGAATCACATGATGAGGTGGATTGGTCATTACTTTCTCCATCAGAATCCGCTCCTGCTCTTGAAGCAAAAACTGTAGGAGGAGCAGTGTGATTATAACCAATTCCAAACTTCACATTGGAAGCTGTTTGCTTACTAAGAAGCATTTCAAAGCCCTTGCAAGATTGTACCCATCGATCACACTCTACCTGGGTGACAGCAAGAGTATCTTTGAGGTCTTTGTACTTCTCTAAGAGTACATCCTCCCTAGCCTTATCATCAGAAATTTGGCATTTTAATTTGTAAATCTCATCAGTTTTCTCTTTTAGCACAGACTCAAACTCAGCTTTATTTTTGGAAATTGTTTGTTCTAGCTCTACATTTTATTGATTAAAGCCACATTTGCTTCTCTAATAGAGGCAAATGCTGCTATGCAAGTTTCAGAACATAATTGGCCTTAGCCTCAGAGGATACCTGTGATACCTGTGTTGAAGAGGTATTGAGGATGATCCATCAGAGGATTCCAAAGCCATGAGAGCTAGATTTCCAAAAGGATGCTCACCACCATGTTGACCAGCACCTGAGAACAGTTGTTCATTACCAGACACATCATCTGGTAAACTGCTCCAGTCAACAACACCTGGTGTGAAGAAGCTGTGTTGTTGAAGTTGATTAGGTTGATGAGATTGGATGGTTGAGGCTCAGGGAGTGCATGTGGTTGCTGAGCAGTGGGTGCTTGAACCTGCCTGGTTGTGGCATGTAATAGCAGGGGTATGGATATGGCATTGGCCCCTGTGGAACAAATATGCAGGAGATTGTGGTTGATGATGATAACCAGAATTGACAGGTTGTTGCCCTCTGTTTTGTTGACTATTGCCAGGGAAAGTCACAAAGGGTGCAGGAGAGTTAGATCCAGATGATCTACATTCTCTTGCAAAGTGCCCAAGCCTGTGGCATTTATGGCACTTCAACTTACTCTTGTCAAAACCAACTTGGTTTTGCCAGAGAGTCCTGGGAATTTCCTTCCAGTTCTTTTGTAGAACTTCTGAGATCTGATATTTATCAAGGCCATTTGGCTCAAAATATCCATCTCTTCTAAGTCATCATCAGCAATCCCTTGAGATCATCCATGATGAAACATAGATTGTCACTATTACAACCAGCAGAATAACTATCAACACTCACAAAGGCAGGCTCAGAAGTGTTTGTAGAGAAATCAATATGCTCATCATACTGGCTTTCAGATGACGCATATTCTGACTCTTGATGTCCAATCAGGGCAGTGTTCCCTTGGACAAAATCCTCAGTGAGCTTGCCAGATGAAACCAATTTCCTTTTCTGCTCTATCTCTCTCTCGAATGTAAGCAGTTTCCCATGAAGTTGGGTGAGAGATAGGCGATCAACATCAGCATTTGAGCGTAGAACAATGGTATATGTGTTCCATCTCTCAGGCAGTGATCTTAAAAATCTATGGTTCATCTGACTCCTGGTATATTCATGTTTAACCATTTTCATTCAGAGATTAAACATGAAAACCGCTCAAATTGTTGAGTCAGAGTCTCACCTTTCTATGAGAGAAAGTCTCATATTGTTGGGCGAGGATTTCCCTGTTGTTTGCTAAAACCTCATCAGTACCACCAAATTGTTCTTTGATGGCATTCCAGAGGTCATGAGCAGACTCACAATGCAGAAGCCCAGAGTAAATCTCATTAGGAATAGCCATAGCCAAAATTCCATGGGCTTTTGCATCGATTTCAAACAACTTCTTGTCCTCATCGGAGTATTGCTCCTTCTTCTTTGGAACCAACTGGTTTGTTTCCGGATCATTCACCATTGGCTTATGTGGTCCATGTACCACAGATGTCCAACAACCTGAGCTATTGACAGACAGGTGATGGAGCAATCTTCTCTGCCAAATGTTATACTCATTCCTCACCAAGATCGGAGGCTTGGTAGAGGATCCAGTATTGAAAGGATCATTAGAAGAAGTAGTCATTGTGGAAATCAGACAGATTCAAGTAAAAACACAATAAATTTAGCTCAAAACCACACAGAACCTCAAATAAAACGGCCAGAAGCGATACACTCTCAATCTCTATAACAGATCCTTGCGAATTTTGCTAATTCGATTAAACTTAGAGCGATTGAACAGTTTCAATGATCAATTGTTAGATCGATCAATGATTAACCTGCTCTGATACCATTTGTTAGGATCTCAGCCCTTGGTTAATCGATTGAACAGATTAGCAGCGGAATAGCTCAGAATTAGACAAATTCAACAAGAACAATTGATATAAAACGATTAAAGATTTTGTTATAGAGAGAGAAATATCCGACAAAAGGAATATTGCATTAGATTGTCGGCCTAAAGGCACGATTACAGGTGAGTCATCTTTCCTTATAAAGAAAAGAATGACGTAGGCTGATGTCACTTGAAAGTGACATGTAACCGTTTTATAACTACTGATGTTTAACAACTACTGAAGATGTCAACAACTGACATCTTCTTACAAATGTTCCTAAGTGTTAAACATCTCATTTACAACTACTGAAAAACATAAAACTACTGAAACTACAACAACTGAAGAACAACCTCTTCAGTTGTTTACAAGTACTGAAAAGAAAAATAAACAAACTACTGAAAGGAAAAGAAACTACTGAAGAAGAAAAATCATCACAACAACTGAAGAAGCCCTCTTCAGCTGTTGTCATCAGCTGTTAACATCAGCTGATGTCTTCAGTACTTGAACATCAGACTTTGTCTTTCAGCTGTTGATCTTCAGCTTTGTCTTCAGTACTTGTTGAAGTCTTCAGACTTTAGATCTTCAGCTGTTGTCTCAGTCTTTGTCTTCAGTACTTCAGACGTACTTCAGCAGTTGTATTCTTCAGACTTTGTAGAACAGCTGATCAGGTCTTCTTCAGCTGTTGTGATGTCTTGTGGGACTTAGAGGTTTCTCTGATCAGGCTCATGGTTCTTTTGGTCCACTAGGGGCAGATGGTCTTTTCCTTGGGAGAGTGGTCAAGTAGGTTTTGCAGCCTACTGGACTTTCTCTTCCAGGATTGTGTCTGGGCAAGAACATCATAGAAGAAGCCCAGGTCATCATCAGCAGAAGCTGAATCAGCTGACCTCCTGCTTGAGCAGGATTTACATGCACTGGGTGTAGACCAGTTGGTGCATGTGCCCTTGTGCTTGTACTGGGACTTCCAGCCTCAGGACAAGTCCATCATCAGCTGTTGCCTCTAGGCGGTCTTACAATGTTACCAGCCTCACTCTGGTCATGTGCTGGTCAGAGGAGGTGGCAGCTCACTAGATATTCTAAGTCTGTTACACCAGGAGATAGAATTGGGAAAACCCCTGTGCTGTGGGTTCTCAGGTGCACTGTGGTTCCTCCCCCTCAATTGTAGAGGTATTCCAGTAGTAAGTGGTTTCTGGGAGGGTGAGGAGTGCAATTGAGTCAGCACTTGTGCAACTATTAAAGTTGGGCTGTGAGGGGCGGTTGTTTGGGGTGAGGGGATAGAAGCAGTGTGCACCTGGGGAGGATGGTGCTCTTCAATGGCAATCTCCTCAAGTGAGTAAGATCCCAGATAAGTAGGTGCCCCTTGGGGAGTTGCTGCAGGCTCCTGTTGAGAGGAAGCCTGAGCGGCTGTGGCTGGAGGAGTCATTGTATCCACTAGGGGTTTGGACTAGGGATATATCCTGCGTTTGTGTTGCAGGGGCATCCTCAGGGGACTCAATTCCCTGAGTAGCATTTTGGGTTTCTTTTTGGTGGGTTTGGTGGGGACTTTGGATTGGAGGTGGTGGCTGTGGGTTCCAGCTGCGTGGGTTTTCGCAGCTTGGCAGCCATTTTAGTGTCCGGTCAGAGTTGTGCCGGGAGTATACTTCCGGCAGAACAGCCGTAGCAGGGACTCCCAAGCCAACAAGTCCCTCAGCATTAAGCTGGTCTGTAATAATGGCCATTATGAACCGTGGATAGAGTATCCAACGGTTGGCAGTTAATTTTTGAGCCATATCTTGAGCTCTGAAAATATTATTTCTGAAAAGTTTAGTGGTTGTTGCTCAAGGATAGAATACATTACCTGCTGCCATTTGGTGGACATTTGATCCCAAGACGACGTCTTAGGGGCCAAACATACATTTACCATGTGAAAATCAGGCGCTCAGCGTCATTAAAGTGTTTCTTCATGATGGTGGTGGCACTGAGATCGCCTTGATATCCATGCTGAGCAAAGGATAGATCTATGGTGCCCTTCGGATATCCAGCAGGAGAAGTAGCATCATCAGTTGAAGAATTTTACGGATCGTTGCAGGAGTAAGACTACTTCTTTGTTGTTGACGACTGACCGGAGGGATGGTGTGTTGCTCTCCTCAGTGGTAACAGTAACGTTCATCCAAATTGGTTCAAGGATTCGGCATGTAAGACGGGGTTCAGAAGGAATGCTTGTTGTATTGGGACTGAACCATAAGATCGATAGCAGTATCGAACTTAGTCCAGATCGGCGATTTAGTGAGGTAGGCAACACAGTTGTGTCGCGGTTTAATTTGCATAGACGCCATGGAGAAGAGGGAAGTTTTGGAGAGGAACGTTAGGTTGAAGAAGATGAAGCATGGAGAGCTCAGGTTAGGGGTATTTATAGGGTACGGGTAAGGAAACGACTGAAGGATGTGGTGTTAGTCATCAGTATTTTTAAACGACCGTTGACATGGTATTATCCTTTCAGACGTTGAAACAGCTGAAGTCGTGGTGTTAGGCATCAGTAGTTTAGAAAACTACTGAAGACCGTGGTTTTGACTTCAGATGATTGAAACAACTGAGGACTTGGTGTTTGTCATCAGTAGTTATGAAACTACTGAAGACAGTGGTTTTGTCATCAGCTGTTGTAAACAACTGAAGACTTGGTATTAGTCATCAGTAGTTATAAAAACTACTGAAGATGGGTTTTGCTTCGGTTGTTTAGAATGAAACAGCAGTTGTACAAACGACTGAAGAGAAAGTTCTCTTCAGCTATTTTTGTCAATTCTTAGCTTTTCAGCTGTTTCAAACTGTCCTCAACACATTCATCAGTCTTTTTGGCTGATTTCAGTTGTTTCATAGGACATCAGTACTTATCTGTTTTACTGAGTGCAGTAGTTGTAACTGCATCAGTAGTTGTAGCTACATCAGTAGTTAGAACAGATGAAGTACTTCAGTACTTGTGAGACATTTAGCCTTCAGTAGTTATAAAAACTACTGAGGTTAAAAGAACTCATCAGTACTTATATGTGACATAGGTACTCATGATCATCAGTATGAATTACTAAGATCATCAGTAGTTGTCACTTATTCTAGCTACAGCATACCAAGCCTTAACACCAGGTTTTGGAAAGTTGAACTATCCAAAGGCTTAGTAAAAATGTCTGTAAGCTCATCAGCACTAGGCACAAACTTAGGATCAATCAGACCTTTTTCAAAACAATCCCTTATAAAATGATGTCTGATCTCTATATGTTTGGTCCTAGAGTGCTGGACTGGATTTTTGACAATACAAAGAGCTGAAGCACTATCCATTAACAATGGAGTCTTAGTCTCTGTAATGCCATAATCCAAAAGTTGGTTTTGAAGCCAGAGTACCTGAGATGTACAACTTGCAGCAGCAATGTACTCTGCTTCAGCAGTGGATGTAGCAACTGAGGTCTGTTTCTTGCTCTGCCAAGAAATCAAGCAGTTGCCTAGGAATTGACATCCACCAGAAGTTGATTTCCTGGTCAACTTACACCCTGCATAGTCACTGTCAGAAAAAGCAACTAATTTACCAGAATGTCCGTAGAATACCATAAACCTAGAGATGGAGTGCCTTGCAGATATCTAAAGATCCTCTTGACTGCAATCAGATGAGATTCTTTAGGTGCAGCCTGAAATCTAGCACAAACACATGTAGCAAACATAATATCTGGTCTAGAAGCTGTTAAATACATCAAGGACCCAATCATACATCTGTAAAGTGTTTCATCAACCACTTTACCTTTCTGATCTGAGTCCAGTTGTGTGGTGCTACTCATGGGAGTAGAACAGGGCTTACAGTTTTGTAAATCAAACTTTTGCAAAAGATCTTTTGTATATTTGGACTGATGAATAAAAATTCCATCAGCCTTTTGTTTGATTTGCAACCCCAGAAAGAACTGTAATTCTCCCATGGCACTCATTTCAAACTTCTGTTGCATCAACTTTGTAAAGGCATCACACAACTTTGGATCAGAGGATGCAAAAATGATATCATCTACATAAATTTGAACAAGTAGATTATGCTGCCCAGCTTTCTTAATAAATAAGTCTTGTCTATGGAGCCTCTAGTGAAATTGTTTTCCAGAAGAAAGTTTGATAATGTCTCATACCAGGCTCTGGGAGCTTGTTTTAACCCATAAAGAGCTTTATCAAGCTTATACACCCAATTAGGATGTTTATTGTCCTCAAAGCCTGGAGGTTGACATACATAAACCTCTTCTTTAACTTTTCCATACAAAAATGCACTTTTGACATCCATTTGAAAGACTTTAAGGTTTTGATAAGCAGCATAAGCTAAAAACAATCGAATTGCTTCCAGTCTGGCTACAGGGGCAAAGGTTTCATCGTAATCAATACCTTCTTCTTGTGCAAACCCCTGAACAACCAGTCTGGCCTTGTTCTTAACAATAAGCCCATTTTCATCAGTTTTGTTCCTAAACACCCATTTAGTGCCTATTGCACACTTACCTGGAGGTAGAGGAACCAGTTCCCACACTTCCTGTTTCTTGAACTGAAAAAGCTCAAGCTGCATGGCATCAACCCATCCATTGTCCTTTAAAGCAATGTGATAGTTCTTTGGCTCTTGCTGACTGATGAAGAGAGCATAGAAGAAGAAATTTGACAATTGACTTCTTGTTGATACTCCAGCAGTGATATCACCAATGATTTGAGACATAGGGTGATTCTTCAGATCTTGATACACAATGAGATCTGTGCAAGTGTTTGTAGCCGGTTCAGCAGCAACAGATGGTGATGGTGAATCATTTCCTTGAAACCAATCAGTGGATGGTAATTCAAAGGAAGTTGAATTCGAAGAAATCTCATCAGCATTTGTTGTGGATGTTGCTACTGGTGCTACAGGAACATCAGGTCTAGCTGAGTCAGGCAGCTGATCACTAAACCTGAAGAGGTGAGTACTGCAATCATCATCATCATCAGCAGTACCACCAGGTGGTGAACTGTTGACAGGAGCAACAGCAGGAGTTTGATAAGGAACATATTGCAGTATATCCAAATCAAATAACTCCACAGGACTTTGTGGAATCTTGTCCTTGGAGATTCATTAAACTTAACATGTAGAGTTTCTTCAACCATCTTTGTTCTGCAGTTGAAGACTCTGTATGCCTTGCAAGTAGATGAATAACCAACAAAGTATCATGCATCCACCTTAGGATCAAATTTGTGGAGTTGATCCTTTGTGTTGAGAATAAAACAGGGACACCCAAATGCTTTGAAAAATGAAACCAGAGGAGCCAAATGATGGAGAACTTCATATGGAGTCTTCATCAACCTCTGATTTACTAAAACTCTATTTTGCACATAACAAGCTGTGTTGACCGCTTCGGCCCAAAAGGTCAATGGCAAACCTGAGTCAGCCAGCATGGACCTTGCAGCTTCAATGAGGGTCCTGTTCTTTCTCTCCACTACTCCATTTTGTTCTGGAGTCCTTGGAATGCTGAACTGCCTTTTGATTCCCTTTGAAAGATAGAATTCATCAAGTGTATGATTTCTGAACTCAGTTCCATTATCACTTCTAATACACTTGACTGGAAGGGAATACTGCTTCTCAATGTACAGCACAAAGTGGATAATCTTCTGAGTAGCCTCATCCTTTGAATGTAGAAAGAAAGTCCATACAAATCTGGAGTAATCATCCACAATTACCAGACAGTATTTCTTCTTTGCCATGCTCATTACTCTCACAGGACCAAATAGATCCATATGCAGTAATTGCAAGCAGGCAGTGGACTTGGACACTTCAATAGGAGGGAATGAGACTTTGTGTTGTTTTCCTTTTAAACAAGCAGTGCAGGTTTCATCACAGTGGAACTCCTTTATTGGTAAGCCTCTGACTAAACTATTGTGGCTAAGCTGATTCATGTTTTTGAGATTAACATGACCAAGCCTCCTGTGCCACAGTTTAGATTCTTGAGAAGAGGCTTTGGAAAATAGGCAAGGATTGCCTTTGAGATCTATCTTCTTAGAGAGATCTAAGGCATACACTCTTCCTGTCCTGTTGGCTTTCAGGAGAGTGTGATCATCCAACACCTTGTCAATCAAGTGCAAAACTTTGGATGACAGAATCCTACAGTTTTGATTTGTGAAAAGGGCAACATGGCCTTTATCACACATTTGACTGACACTCAAGAGGTTGTACTTGAGATTTTCCACATGATTAACATCATCAAATTTGATTTCTCCATTGGAGACAAAGCCCTTACCGATGATGTAACCCCTAGCATCATTGCCAAAAGAGACAAATCCCTTCTTTCCTTGAGAGTAGTCATGAAGAAGAGAGATGTTCCCAGTCATGTGCATAGATCCCCCACTGTCTACATACAGATGCTACTTTGGCATGTTGAAGAACCCTGCAATAATAAACAATCAGTTAGTTTTAGAGACCCAAACCTTTTTGGTTTTGGGCCTGGTCTCATCAATAGATGGTAAACTAACATGTTTATTTGTAACAACAGCCTGAGAAGAAGAAGATGGTATAGAAGAGGAGTCCTTTGGCTTAGACCTCCTTTTCTGTGGTCTCAACATAGGAGAATCTAGTTGGTTAACTCTACCCAACAGATGTTGTACCATCATCACCAGCTGTGTCTGATTTTGTGATAAGGCTTTCAGCTCATCAGACACATTGCTAGTGGAGTTAGATAAGGTCCTATGTTGCACCTTCTTCTTTTGAGCACCCTCAGCTGTCACCTGTTTAACTCCTTCCTTTTTGGATTTCTTTAAGGACTTAAGGGTTACAGGATTTGATGTTGCTGATACAAATGTGGTCTCAAACTCAGTTTTCATTTTTACCATTTTCTCATTAATTTCTTCCTTTTGTTTGAGTTTGGAACCTCTTTTGTACCAACAATCATCTGTAAGATGATTGAACAAACCACATACTTCACATGGTTTCTTCTTCATCTTAGGTTGATCATCAACTAAAGATGGTGAAGCAACAGAAAACTTGTTCTTCAATGCTTTGGAAGCATTAGTTGCTTTCTTGACAACCTCTTTAGTAGTCTTCAAACTCTTTCTACTGCCAGTTTTCTTCTCTTCAGTACTGACAGCAGTTGAAGTTTGAACTTCAGGTGTTAAATCCTGCTCTCCAGTCCTTTCAGGACCTTCAGGATTAACTCCTGAGTTGATCAACCTATTGATCATGTGAATGTCAGCATTTGGACCATCAACATCAGCTGATAGGTTCAAAGAGGGCTTGATGCTGACTGCTACTTCTGATTGTGCTGTATCAGAAGGTAGATCACATGATGTGATGGATTGGTTATCACTCTCACCATCAGATTCTACCTCTGCTCTTGGGGTAAAATCTGTAGGTGGAGCAATGTGATTGTAGCCAATTCCAAACTTCACATTTGAAGCAGATTGCTTACTAAGAAGCATTTCAAAACCTTTGCATGATTGTACCCATCTATCACACTCGACCTGGGTAACTGCAAGGGTTTCTTTGAGATCTTTGTACTTCTCTAGAAGTACATCTTCTCTAGCCTTATCATCAATTATTGGCAATTCAGTTTATAAACCTCATCATTTTTATCTTTGAGCACAAACTCAAACTCAGCTTTGTTTTTGGAAATTATTTGTTCTAGCTCAGTGTTCTTATTAATTAAAGCTACATTTGCTTCTCTAATGGAAGCAAATGCTGCTATGCATGGTTCAGAACATAATTTGGCTTTTGCCTCAGAGGATACCTGTGATACCTGAGGTGTAGAGGCATTGGAAGATGAAGTATCAGCAGACTCCAAAGCCATAAGAGCTAGATTCCCAAAGGGACTGTCACCACCATGTTGACCAGCACCTGAGAACAGTTGATCATGACCAGACAAGTCATCTGGTAAACTGCTCCAGTCAACAACTCCTGGGGTGAAGAAGCTGTGTTGTTGAGATTGAGGTTGTTGATGAGATAGGGAAGGCTGAGGTTCTGGTAATGCATGAGGTTGTGGTGACATAGGAACTTGAACTTGATTTGACTGTGGCATGTAATAACAAGGGTACTGATATGGCATTTGACCCTGAGAAACAAAATATGCCGGAGATTGTTGTTGAGGATGATGACTAGAGGTGACAGGATGTTGCCCTCTGTGTTGTTGACTATTGCCAGGAAAAGTCACAAAGGGTGCAGTAGAGTTAGATCCAGTTGATCTACACTCTCTTGCAAGTGTCCAAGCCGTTGGCATTTGTGACACCTCAACTTGCTCTTGTCAAAACCAACTTTGGTTTTGCCAGAGAGTCCTGGGAATTTTCTTCCAGTTCTTTTGTAGAACTTCTGAGATCTGATATTTATCAAGGCCATTTGGCTCAAAGTATCCATCTCTTCTAAGTCATCATTAGCAATCCCCTTGAGATCATCCATAATGAAACATAGATTGTCATTATTACACCCAGTAAACTGACCATCAACACTTACAAATGCAGAATCAGAAGTGCTTGAAGAGAAATTAATATGCTCATCATACTGGCATTCAGATGAAGCATATTCTGACTCATGACCCACCAAGGCAGTGTTGCCTTGTATAAAGTCTTCAGTGAGCTTTCCAGATGAAGACAGCTTTCTCTTCTGTTCTATCTCTCTCTCAAAAGTGAGCAATTTCCCATGGAGTTGGGTGAGAGATAGTTTGTCCAAACTTGCACTGGAGCGTAGGACAATAGTATATGTGTCCCATCTCTCAGGCAGTGATCTGAGAAATCTGTTATTCATCTGAATATTGGTGTATTCAAGTTTGACCATTTTTAGTTCAGAGATCAAACAAGAAAACCGCTCATATTGTTGAGTCAGTGTCTCACCCTTTCTATGAGAGAATGTCTCATATTGTTGGGCAAGAATTTATCTATTATTTGCCAAGACCTCATCTGTTCCTCCAAATTGTTCTTTCAAAGCAATCCAGAGGTCATGGGCAGTTTCATGATGCATTAGCCCAGAATAGATTTCATTGGGCAATGCCATTGCCAGAATTCCATGGGCTTCATCCACATTATTTCTTGGACATAGGGAGTTTCCAGCAGAACAACCATCAACTGACCAATTGAATTGGCATGTATCATCCTTTCAGGGTTAAAAAAATCACTTTCGGAATCGTAGTGACTCGATCACCATAAACTGTCACCGAACTCCAATCAGGTGCTATCAATCATATCATCTTCTTGCGACACACAATGTTTGCCTCGCAGTCCGCCAACCAATCCATTCCTAGAACTACATCGAAACCACCTAAGGTCATCATGAATGGTCTAACAAGAAACTTATGAACTTCTAGATCTATGTCACAACCTTCTATCAGGTCGACAGTCCTGGTTGATTTACCTATGGTTGTTTCTACATCGAAGGGCTTATCAATACTCCTACTACTAATAGGTAGTTTAGCATATAAAGCAGCAGAAATAAATTCTTACTAGCACCAGAATCAAATAACATAGAAACAAGAGTTTGGTTTACTAGAAACTTACCTAACACAACATCGGGGTCCGTCCTAGCCTCCTCCCGAGTCATCGTCAATGCTCTGGTGCTCGCCCTCTGCCCTTCAGTCCCTGTCATCTTCTTCCCTGCTCTGGAACTCTCAGCCCTTGGCTTCTTGCATTCCCGACTCATGTGGCCCTCTCCACCATAGTTAAACCATCTGACCACACGACAATCCTTGGCTATATGCCCCGTCCTTCCACACTTGAAGCATATATTCGATCCCCACCTACATTCTCCGGTATGTTCCCTTCCACATTTGCCACACTTCCTCGACCCCTCACCAGATGTGACCACACGTCGGTCATCCACCCATGCACCTTTGTTGTTTGCGGGGGCACCACCCCGTCCAAACCTCTTCCCACTCCAGTTCTGATCACCACCACCTTTCTTGCTCACCTCAGCCACCACCACCTCCCTTTCATCGTACAGCCTACCCGCCAAATCGACCACCGACCAAAACATACTCAGTCGAGTGGCAATCATGTGACCGTGGATATCCGCTGGCAAACACTCAATATACCTCTTGATCTTTCGTGACAAAATTGTCCTCTGATCCGCACAAGTCGTGCCATCTTTTTAAATTTGGTGGTGTACTGTTGGTGTGTCATGGTTCCCGATTCTAACTACAGGAACTCTCTCTTAACCTTATCAAGCTCCCTGTAAGGATAGAACTCCTCAATCCCCAGCTTCTTCAACTCAGGGTATGTTTGATTTCGGCTGACCGGGCTGACCCAGCTGACTGGCTGACTCGGTCAGCGGGTCAGCTCGTTTGATATGCAATTAATATCAGCTGACCGGGTCCTTTGCAGCTAACCCAAACCTGAAAATAAAAAATACTAACCCATCCACCCACCCCTTCCCCCCTTGTGCAGCCAACAGATCCACCCCACCTACCCCCTTGCGCAGTTGCAGATCCACCCTCGACCACCTCCCCTACATGATTCCTCCCCTACGCGAGTAGCTCCCCTCCCTGGCTTCGGCCTTCGACCCGCATGCACTAGTAGCAAAGGGTGGTGGATTGCGGTTGTTGAATTGAGCCTCGTGTTGAGTTGATTTGATTATGTTTGGTTGAATTGAGAGATTTTTAGCAATGAGACGGTGAATGACGGGCGGTGTGGGCAGTAGAGGAGGTAGAAAACGCTGTCGGCGATGGCAGCGATGATAAGGAAGAGAATGGTGAAGGTGATCTAGAGGCTGAATCGATTTGATGAATTTGGAGAATTTGTTGGTGAATTTTGGCACTTTCGGAATTTGGGCACTGAATCGATTTGGTTCTAGTTAGATGTTGAATCAAACAGCCAAGTTTCAATTAGATGCATACCCAGTCAGAACTTCTAACTAGGTCAGCTTCTGACTCAGTCAGATTGACAGGATCAGTGATCACAAGTTTGATGTATCAGAATACAAAGCAGCGGAATACAAACTAGAATTAGACAAATTGTAGCAAGCAATCGATATTTGTAAGCATTAAGATCGCATACGGTTATGGGGAGAGAATATGTATATCTGATTTCTAGGAATGTTTATAGATGTAGAATATTTCTAATCAAATCAATCATTCATTCCATTCAATTACTCATTCCTCGCCGATTACAATAGGTTGTCACTCCTTATATAGAGTGCAACAGTCACTGCTGTTATCACGGAAAGTGACAACTGGCAGATCCAATACAGAAATAACTAATTCTTAACAAACTACTGAAATGTTCACAACTACTGAGAACATATCAGCATGTTAAGTACAAAATATAAAACTACTGAAACTACAACGACTGAAGAACAAGCTCTTCAGTCGTTTTACAAAACTACTGAAACATAAAAATATAAAACTACTGATATCACAACTACTGAAGAAGTACTCTTCAGCAGTTGTGACAAACTACTGAGGCTTCAGTACTTGATCTTCAGACTTTGACCTTCAGGTGTTTCATCAGCTGATGACTTCAGTAGATATCATCAGCTGATGTCTTCAGTCTTTGTCTTCAGACTTTGTACATCAGTTGTTGATCTTCAGCACTTGTGAACTCTTCAGCTGTTGTACTTCAGTACTTTGGTCTTTCAGCTTCAGCACTTGTGTTCTTCAGCTGTTGTACTTCAGCACTTTGGTTCTTCAGCTGTTAGGTCTTCAGCACTTAATCTTCAGCTGTTGGAGTCTTCAGCACTTGTCAAACTACTGATGAGGCTTTCAGCAGTTGTTGTGATACCATGTGGGACTTAGAGGTTTTCTGATCTTGGCTCATTGGTTCTTTTGGTCCAACACAGATCTTACTGAGCTAGTGTAATCAAACAGCCCCTCACTCCACCTCATCCTACCAATCGCGCTACTCCTCTCGGCCTAGAAAATATTGTCCCACCAACATTAGGCCGAGTCGACAAATGAGTGAGTGGCAAACTTCACCTTCTGATCTTCCCTGCACTAGCTGATTTCAACACAACTTTCATCTTTCGTACCCACCAATGGGCAGCAGCAGTACTGTCTTTGCCATCGAAGGTTGGGGACTTGCATCTTTGAAAAGCCCTATAATTATAACCTCATGTTGCCTCCGACGCAAGCTCTTCTTCTTCTTCCTCATTAGTTGAGAAAACTGTCTTAGTCTCCGGCAACTCTCCTCCTCTCGAGGACATGTTCCTCTCTTTTCTTTCTCCTTCTCTGACAGCTTTAATCACTTTAGTCACCACGGGTTGCAGGATCGTCTGCATGACCTGATGAACCTCCTCCACCACAGCATCCTTCACTGAGGTCCTCAAATTAGTACTTTCGTCACCACCCTTAGGATGAGGGGTCTCGGGCTCTTCATGAGCTACTTCTTCAGCTCGAGGCCTTCCTCTCATGACCCGTGTTCCAGCACTACGTCTACCATAACCTACACCTCTAGAAACCTTTGACAATCTGCCACTGGCCATCCTTAAACACATTATACGATTCAAACACTAACACAACCATTCAAGGTAATAACTCATTCAAGGTAAGTCCTTAACTACAATGGCTAGTTGTGATTAGCCACTTACTTTACTCTTTATACCCCAAGCATTTCATATCCTGACTACATCAGTATCTAAATCTACAAAAGACACACAGATCATATAACATGCGCACATAATGCCAGTTAACATTAAAGAAAATACCTTATGGCATGCAGCTACTCGAACTGGCACCCCTTCCCTTGACCCATTTTCAGTTTAAGTTTAGGTTTCTTTTAAAAGTTTTAACATGTTTCACTTAAACTTTTTCTCTAATACCAACTTTTAAGGCCCCATTCCCGGAACGCTCACAGCTGGTCGATCATTGCGCAAAAAAACATATGAGTTACATTTGCCATTACTAAAACATTGTAGTGGAATAATTTAAAACCATTTCATATCATAATAAATGTGTTTGCAAAATAATACATTGTTGACCAATTACAAAATATAACTCGTTACATTACATCGCAATAACATTATCGTTATACAAAATGGATGCCATCCAAAATAAGCCAAGTAGCCGCCCGTGTCATCCTCAACAACATCTACCTACCAACTGGAAACGCATAAAAGTCAGCTTTACTGAGTGAGTTCTAGTTGTAAAAGAAAATATACTTTACTTTCCTTTAAAACCTTCTTTACTTTCATACGCGATCATACATCGTATGTACACATAGATAATAGCATAATCGTTCATTAACTTCCGTTCATTCATCATCATATGTCATCGTTATCATTTGTTATCTTTCTTTTCGTACTGTACGTACATTCATTATTAACTTCTTTACATTCCAGACCAAGGCTATGTGTTATATCCCACCGTCATGCACAAAGTAGGTATTGGGTCGAGGTCTATAAATAGACCCCCATGCATTGTGCTCGGTGGCATGACCACAGTACCGGGGTAAGCGACAAGGGTCCCATACATATGGTTAATCACAAAGATTAGACACCCAGTGTGCATCCTTCTAAGGTAGCTAACCCACACACCGTTGAGCTAACACCCTTCATTGGGTGTGAACCTCCATACAAGGCTTGCAAAACTTTCTTTACTCTCCTTTCATTGATGCATGCATTCTTTCATTCTTTAAGTTTCTCTTTTCATTATCTACCACTTTACGTTACATAATACTTTCCATTTACTTTCATAACCATACCACGTAAAGCCAAGGAAAATAAACATACATAACAAGGAAATAAAGATACCATACCACGTGAGCTCAAACATCTTGATTTCGAACTTCTTTTTCTTCTTCTTCAAAACCCAAAAGCTTCTCCATTTTCTCTCCCTAAATCCAGTTGAAAGGAATTGTGTAGGAAATGTAGGTGGCCATGCCCACTTTTACACCAACTTTTGAAACTTTTTGTCCTTTTAACACTTCTAACCCCTCAACTTGGGTTAAATTGTGTTTCTTTCTTTGTTTTTTCTACACTTTTATTCTTTCTTTATTATTGTTTTAAAAAATATATCCGGGTGTTACAGTCCAGTCCTTGCCCCATTATCAAACTCCTAATCCAAATCCTTATGTCTAATCTCATGTCCAATATAAACTCAAATCTCTCAATCTACACAACAAGCTTTTGTTTCTAACCCCAGTAAACAAACCATTCAGCTAGCTGATAAGCATCTGGCTCTTTTTATATCACTCATGAATAGCTATGAAGCCTTTTTTGATGGGAGAATTAGTGCAACCAAAATCTTGGTTGATAACTTGTAACAAATTAATCCTGATGATGTAAAAGAGAATGATATCAAATATTAGATGGCCATGGTGGTGTATAGAGAAAAGAATTTTGCTAGGAGAATAGGAAGGAAGGTTTTTGGTCTATACAAGTCCAGCAAAATTGGTTTTTATAAGTCCAGCTTGAGATGCTACAATTTTGATAAGCTTGGTCATTTTACTAGAGAATGCATTGAAGCCCGAATGAATCAGAGTGATCATGGAAAGAAGATCATAACTATAGAGGTTGAAACAAAGAATGATCAAGCATGTTCGTCTAAGAACAAAGCACTAATGTCTCAAACAAACGAGGATTATGATTAGTTAGATCAAATGAAAGCTCTGGATATCAAGTTGCCTACTGCTTTGTTGGCTGAGATTCAAATGATGGAAGAACATGTTGAAGAAAAGTTGTTTGCTACATTTGTATCAGAAGAATTGATTAGTTGTGTATTTGCTGAAGAAGATTTGGTCAAAGTTAAGGAAGTTGAAGTGGAAGAAAAGAAGGTGGAAGAATTGATTGTTAAATAAGTACAAAACATTGATGAAATAGTTATTGAGATTACTCCAGCTCATTTACAAAAGATTGAAGAAAAGGTGACAACGACTATTGAGATTACTCCAGTCCATGAGAATGATTATGAACGAAAAGTGTTGAGTCACATCCAGTTACAGTAGAATAGAAAGTCAAAGTTGTTAAGACAACTCCAGCTACTGCTCATGATAAACAAGAAAAAACTGTTGAGATTATTCTGGCGTCTGAAGCAATGAAGATAGTCAAAAGGCCTTTAGGGTGAATGTTGTCCATGAAAAGACAAAGAATAAAGTAGAAAACAATGAGGTATATACTAATCTTAGTTCTAGAAATTGCATTGAAAAGGTACAAAGATACAGAGTTCACAACGAGCGCTTGATCTTAGAAGTTGAGAAATTTCAATATCAAGCTCGTAAATATAAAGCTAGTGAGCAAAGTTTCAAAGAAAAGATAGATGGATTAAACAAATCAATATATCAATCAAAATTGAATCGTGATGATAAAGAATGTAACATAAAGGATTTAACAAATTGTAACAATGAACTTTATATAATTCTATTGCAAATAATAGAAAACAATCATGATGATAAAGAATGTTGGTATGTGTATGGAAAGACAAATAATATGGCTAGAAATTGTCATCAACTTCATTTGAGATGTAAAAAAATATTTCATAATTCTATTGCAAATAATAGAAAAAAATTCTTTCTAAATGCTAAATCTAAAAGGAATTTCAATCAGTCAAAATATTTAACTAATAATAAACAAACAAACACCAATTTGCAAAAAGAAAATATAACCAAGAAATCTTTACATGTCAATGATGGCAATTCATCTTCCACTAAAACAACTTTCAACAAATTGGTTATAAAACTAATCAAATCAATTAAAAATGGATGGTTAAAACAGTTCAACCAGATGCTGATATTGTTGAACATTACATCATTAATGATTAAAGAGATATGATTTTAAAATTTGTATCATATTTTGATTAAAATTGTGTGCTCAAGTCAAACATGGCTCCGGTTCCTAAAACTAAACAAACCATTCATTTGTGAAGAAGCATCCAAAACCCAGCATCAACAATGTTTAGCATGTTGACAGTTGATGTTCAAGGCAATGACTGGTAATATATCTGTGTTGTAAAACATAATACCATATAATGGAGGATATGCTATATTTTCAGGAGACAAATGTCCTAAGATTACAAAGAAAGGTAGAGTGTGTAATGGTGTGTTAAGCTTTGAAGATGTTAATTTTGTAAAAGAGCTAAAACCTAATTTGTTAAGTGTCTTAAATTTGTGACAAACAATATTCAACACATTTCACTAATAAAGAATGTTTAATTCTAAAACCTAGATTTGTAATTCCTAAAGAATGGGTCTTATTAAGAACACCGAGAGATAAAGCCATGTATTTACTTGATATGAATTGATCTCATTCATTTGTAACTACATGGTGTTTATTGTCTAAAACCTCAGAAAATGATTCATTGTTATCGCATCATCGTCTTGGCCATGTAAACATTAAGAATATGAACAAGTTGGTTAGAGGAAATAATGTTGTAGGATTACCATTAAAAGAATTTCAACTAACTAAATGTTTTCTATCATGTTCAAAGGGCAAACAACACAAACTACTTCATAAACCAGTTGCTCATACAAAAATTGACTCAATTTTCAATTGTTACACATGGATTTATTTGGCCCAGATAGTGTTTTGAGTTTAGGCCGTTTTGCATATTGTTTTGTCATTACTAATGATTTTTCTAGATTTAAATGGGTATACTTTTTAGCAACTAAAGATGAGACACCTCATTTGCTAATAAAATTCATAAAACTTGTAGAGAATCAAATTCATAAAACAGTCAAGTACATTCGAAGTGATAATGGAACCGAATTCTATGATAACACATTGAATAATTTCTATGATTCAAAGGGGATAGCAAATAGTTTAGTTCTGCAAGAACTCCACAACAAAATGGAATTATTGTAAGTGAAACAATAATTTAGTGAAAGCTGCCAAAACAATGTTATTAGCAGCCAAATTACCTTCATTCTTTTGGGCTGAAGTGGTTAACACTGCCTATTATGTTCAAAATCGTGGCTTAATTAATAAACAACAAAACATGACTCCTTATGAAATATTTTTGAAACATCAATATAAATTCAAATACTTTAAACCTTTTGGATGTTATTGTACTTTCTTAACCACTTCTTATTTAAAATCAAAATTTGATGAAAAAGTTGACGGGTGTTATTTTGTTGCATATTCATTCAACAATGTGGCATAAAGGGTTTATAATAGAAGAAGTAAACAAATAATTGAGTTATTTGATATTGATTGGTATGAGTCTAATAAAGCAGTTGCAAGTTCTGCACCTTAATGGTTATATGATTATGCTTCATTAAACTTTTGATTATTTTCTTGAATTGGGTAGTTACTACAATTTGTTCAATACAGAGAGCAATATAAAATTGTAGTTTATTTGCTATGAGTCTATTCGTTTGATTCTTCTTCTTAATCTGTAATTGTTACATTCTGTATTCACAATTACGATATCGTTCTTGATATTGTAACGATCCTTACAGAATATTATCGGCCAAAATGAAATGATGCAAATATGAATTAATTAAAATTTATAAATGAAATGGAAAGTTTGCAGGATCAGTTTTTGTTCTCAACACAAGTATTTCTCTCTCAAACTCACTAAGTAACACTCGAGTTTGTGATATAGCAGAATCCTTCTAAGAGTTGATGATAAAATACTAAGTAAATCAAAGCAAACAAAAGATAATAGTTTTTCAAAATGCTTGTATATATTATTCCTCAACTCAAAGTATTACACGACTCTTACAAGCATGGTACATGAGTTACAATAAGAAGCTATATATACTACTACCTACAACCAGATATACTTTGATACCAGCTGGAAACCTTATCTAAAGCAAATACTACAAAGCTAAAGTTAAGGTATCTTAGATAAAGTATTATCTAAGATACAGTAAAGGTGAATAGTGGAATAAAGTATGGTCAACTACATGGGTTTTATACAAAACACCATGTAGTATATCAGAGGTCTATAGCGGAGTGTCAAAAAGATCATACTTATGTTAGTGGTTCATAGTAGCTACTTCCAAAGGGTAACTGGCTTCGGATGAACTTGTTCTTTTGAAGCCACTTATACTTCGGAAGTGGCTATTTCTTCCGAGGCTTCTTGGGACTTCATACTTTGGAAGTTGTAGTCTTCATTTCTTCTAAGTGTTGAAGCTTTGGAAGAGTGGAGACTTTGTCTTAGGAAGTTGGATTTTTTCCATCAGAAGTTGATCTTGCACTTGACTTTGGAAGAACTCCATTTGTCTTTGGAAGTTCCACTCTTAGCTTTGAAAGTCCATTATTAGTTGTACCAAAATAGTCTAAGTGTTTGGTTGTGGTTGCACCAGCCTTTCTAGAATCCCCAAACTCCCCCTAGGCTGATGCTACCAAAACATCACTTCTTCCTGCTTCTCAAAACCTTTAGCACCAGGGACAGAAGATGTTTATCCATTTCTTTGTTCTTTCCTGAAGTTGTCCTGAGAAGTTTGTACAAGTCATTAGTGGACAAGAGTTATAGTCATACTCCCATCTAAATATGGATTCAAAGTTGCAACCTTTGACCATTTAGAGAAAGGCTATGCCTTTGTTTGTTGATCCTTTTTTTTCCTTATCCTCTTTTAGTTTCATCTCCTCTTCAATCTTGGACTTTGTAGTGAGCTCGGCTAGATGAAGGTTGCTAAGATGATTCCTGATATGAGCAACAATCTCGAAGTTGGAAGGGTTGGAGAATGGCTTCTTTGCTAACTCAGCAAAGTCAAATCTACTTAAGTGTAGCAGAGAGGAGGCATTGAGCCTGTTTGTCTCACCATTCTCTCTCTAAACAACAAAGTTCTGAGAAGAGTCTTCAACCTCCACCGGATAATTTTCTTCCTTGGTACAAAGGGCTAACTAGGAACCTTTTCACCTATCTTTGTATCCAGTAGAGTCACCAACTTTCTTCTTAGCTTCTTCTCTTCATTATTTAAAGAATTAGAGTTGAGGCCAAGGAGTGTTGTAACTTGGTATAATGTTCTAGGCAGATCAAGGAATTGATCTCTTGTGAGGGAACATGAGGAGCCATCAACAAAAGTCAATTTGATAGACTCCTCCTCACAGGAGATGTCGCTCAAGGTTTTACACTTGGTGAGCTTTATCTTGATCTCCTTAAACTCCTCTAATGAGAGATTTTTGGATGAATGAGAGGATGACTTGGGTTGTTGTTTGGTAGGAGAGATTTGGGTTCTGGGAAATGTTTTAGGTTTGATGATGGGTAGTTGTGGTGGTTTTTTTTAGTGAGTAAGGAAGTGGGTAAGATTGATGTTGTGAGTTTAAGGGTGTAAGGCTCAAATATTGGTTTACTTTTAACAGTGAAAGGGAAAGCAGTAGGTTCAGGCTGAGGTTGTGGTTATGGAGTAGATATGAACGTCATCCATGTACTCTTCAGTACATCTCTTTCCTTCTTCCTGACCGTATGTCAGCCTCGATTTCACTGACAATACGCTTCAGGGTCTTCATAGACATAGGACCCACTTGCCTACCAAGAAGCTATGAGCCCAGAGATAGTCCTTTATCGAGGCCTTATCACCTGTCTTCCTGGTAGCAGTATGTCCTGCTTCTTCTTCTTTCTTCTTCTTCTCCCCCAGTTTTTCCCATTTGGTGCCTATAGGTACTAATCAGATGGTAGAAGAAATAGGTTCCAAACCTTTTGTCTCTTCAATTGAAGCAATTCCTCTTGCACTCATTCAACCCATCTAATATCTTTCAAGTTTTCTTCTACCTCTTGGGTTCCATATGTGACAAAAAGCATGAGTACAGATAGACATTCCCATAGTGAGTTTGTACCCTTGTTGTCACACCTTTAGAGACTTCTCCTATGATGTTCTCATCTGGTTGAGTGTTGTCAATCCTAAGCTGGGAATCACCTTCAGTTGCAAAGATAGAACCAGGTTGGGCATATTTGCTCAAGAGCTTTAACATTTGGACCAGTTGTTGTTTCAAGCTCATTCAATAAGGACTGATTGAATGAAGAAGAAACATCATCAATGTTAGTTGGCTGAAAAGTTACTTCATGTTCCTTTAAAATGCTACTTCCATCAGCTTGGTGTTGTTCATTATTAGCTTATGAGTTATGAAACTCACTTTGCTTATAACTCTCCACTGGTTCCTGAGATAGTAGTCATGCTGTCAGATCTACCAGTTGTGGGAGCTTGATGTTTAGAGAATCTTAAAGAACATGGAAAAGGTTTGGGCAACTCAAATAGTTAATCATCATCAAAGTCACTTGAGTACCTGTTCTAGCTTAAACATTCTCACAAGATGGTTTAGAATAGCTTGGAAACAATTCTAAGTCCAAAATATGATGAGGGTCATTACCCCTAACACAAGGGTGTGCTAATTAACAAGAATATTGGATTGCAGGACCATTAGAAGGGGTGATGCACTATACAACACAACAACACAATTGAGGAGAGTTCTTTAGAACACTTAACAAATCAAATTGGGGATTGGTTAACTAGAATAAAAGATACTAAGAACATAAGTAACTGAGAGACAGAACAAGATAGCAAACAACACAAGTATTTGGGTTTCAAGAATGTTGTATATTGCTTCTCAAGTTTTATTACAAAGTGTTACAAAGCATAATGGAAAGTTACAAGTAGTTGAGATATATACTGCATCCTACAGCCAGCCATACTATGAAGGCTAGCTGGATACATAAGACTAGACAACAAAACCAAATGTATAGTCAAAAGGCAGATTGCCTTTTGACTTGTGACTATGATATGCCATAGCTCACATCCTAATGTATTACATAAAGGATTAAGTACATAAAGTAGAAAGCTCGGAGTCAAGACCTCAATGTACAGTTTACCATAAGCATGGACCTTTTCACAAACTTGTAAAAGTTGGTGAGTCAAACAGAGTTGTAGCGGAAAGGTGGTCCAGCTTTATGGAAACGTACATCAGGTAAAAGAATGTACATAAGAGTCTTCGGAAGAAATCTGTCTTCATAAACTGGCTTCGGAAGACTTTGTCTTTGAAGCTTTGGAAGACTTCATATTTGGCTTCGAAAGATATTCGTCTTGGCTTCAGAAGATTTTACACTTAGAATATTTCTAGTGCAAGGTGTAAAACTTCCGAAGCATTTCTACTTCAGTACTTTGGTGCATGCATGCAGAGAGACTTTGGATGTTTTGAATGTTTTGACTGCATCAGACTTATTAGAATCCTTACAAACTCCCTCTAGGCTAATGCTACCAAAACATTTGAAGATCTTCATTATTTGACAGTCCTCATCATGATGATGACGAGGCCGTTCTTCAATAGATGGTCAGGATCACTTAGACTTTTAGTATCTTCTCATCTCAAAGAGATCATGCAGAGGTAGGTTGAATAAGTCTTGCCATGTGTAGACATTCTCATCACCTTGATCTCTAATCACATCCCATCTTTCTGGATTAGTTGTGAAGGTCCAGGATAAGATAGGTCTCTCAAAAGCAAGAGGAACCACTTGAATTGGAGTTGATTGGGATGCCTCTTCATGCACTTCCTCAGGTTGATCTAACTCACTGTAAGGTATGGAGGTGGATGGTTTAGACTTCTTCTTCTTCTTTGACTGTGGTCTAGAAGTCATCCTCTTCCTCCTCTTTGATGACTTTAACTGAGAAAACTGGTTTGCAGCACCATGTTGATCAGTCTTGTCTTTGTCAGTTGGGTGTTCCTCCCTCACAAGTTCAAAAGGAGAGGGAGTTTGACCTAGCTGTGGATAAGAAGATAAACCTTGCTAAGACTTAGTAGGAGGTTTAGGTTGTGTTGTCTTAAAAGGTTTAACCATAACCTTGGCTTCTTGAGGGACCTGATTTGGTGAGGAGTGTAAGTCAACAATTTCTCCTCTTTTGATCTTCTGCATGATCACCCTAATGTGCTCATCCATTATAGATAAAGACATAGGGCCAAGTCTCCTTCGAGAGAATCCATAACGCTTCAAGAAGCTTGTCGTCCTTTGTTTGTTAGCAGACTTCTTCATGCTCTTCTGGATGATGGCTATTAACCTTGCAACATCTTCCCTCATCTTTCTTTTTATTGCCTTTGGTTCTTTAAGTACTTTAAGCTCGAGCTGTTTGAGAAACTCAAACTCTATGTACTCAAAGGACAAGCCAAGAAATGCAGACTCCTGGTAGAGATCTATGGCACTCAGGTAGTTGATCATATTTTGCCTATCTGTTTCTTTGTCTACCTGAGGTTTTTGTCGAGCCACAGCCTCTTGTGTAGGACTTTCTTGAACTGGGGAGAGAGTGGGAACATGCTTGTTCAATCTCTTTTGTCTTTTCTCCTCATTGATTTGGAGAAGTAACTCTGCATCCTCTGCTTCCTTCTTCTCTCTTGACAATTGCATGTCAGGCAGTTCATTAAGTTCCTCTAAGCAGAGAGATATAATCTCATCAATGTCATAGTTCTTGGTTAGTAGGTAAGTGATCTTGCCTTCCCACAACTTCTCATCTTGAGTGTTTGGTCTGGGGGTAGCCTTGACTATAGCTTCCATGAATCCTAGGACCCAGAGGAACTTTCTCCCCTTAGCTTCCTCTTCCTCACTCTTTCCTACTCCTCAATCTCCTCAGGAGTCATTTTCGTTTTCCCTTTGTCACTCTGTGGAGAGAGCTTTGGCCTTTATTTCTTGATGTAGCTTTCAAGCTCTAGCTAGAGAGAGGTTGTGATACACCTTCACCAGTAGGTGCTTCACCAAGGGAATGAATTGCTAAAATATTTGTAGGTGTGACAGGGCTATCTGGCTATACCACTGGGCCTTCAGTCAAGGTTTCCCTTTGAAGCTAATCCTAGGATTTGCCATAACATCCAGTTCACTAATAATATTACCTAATTGCCCTAGTCTCCTTCTTAGACTGAACTCTTTAGTAATTCTATCCTAAATCCTTTATGCCAGCTTGTCTAGATTGTCTTGGATTAACAAGTGGCATGTTGACAAGGTCAAGACCTTCATAGTAGTTCAAGGTCTAAAAATTTAAGACTTCTTTCTACCATTGAACTCTTTGAAGAATAAGGGCTCTTTTATTTGCATCATACATCCACCCTATGATGTAGTTGGAAGTTCCTTGAGGTGGAGATGACATTTCCCTTGGTATACCTTCTTCAAAACGACTCTAAATGAAGGATTCTATAGAGTCCACATCAATGTGAACTTGAGGAAGTTACTGAGTATGGACAATTGCAAGTGAAGATGGCGAGTCCTTAATGTCCATGATCTGTGAAGAACCCCAAGGTTCTGTGTCTGTGATGACTTTGTCCCCCTTTTTGGTAGCATCACCCACTTGCATAGATGAGCTAGAGGTTAGATCAATCACATTCACAGGTATTTTCTTAAAGGTCTCCTAGCTAGTTTTTCCTTAAGATAAGATATCTCAAGTTGTTGGTCATTGACCTTGTTTTGCAGGGTAGTCACCTGAGATTCAAGATGTCTAACCTTAGAGACTAGGTAGGTGCATGTCTTTGACAATTTTTGCACATTAACCTTAGATTCCCCTCATCTTCATTGGAAGAATCATGGGGGATGAGAAAACTTGACCAAAGTCTTCTCTCTTACCATCAGCATGGAGTTCTTGGCTATTGGTTTTCCACTGGTCATTGACAACTTCAATTGAAGTGTCAATGAGCTGAGTTAGAATGGTTGAGGTCTGAATGATGTAATCACATGCTGAGGTGAGAGGCTCTTCCATATAGATTTCCTGAACAGGTTCAGAAGTATCCACCTTAGTTATAGGGGACTAATATGGGCTAGACATTGATGACTTAGGAGCACTCATCTCTCTTTGTGTAGGGGAGGAGTAGAGAGACTCATGGTACTCATTGATACCTAAGTCTTCATCAATGTAGAAGTCAAGGTTGGGAATTAGGTGGTTTAAGTCTAAAGGCTAGGGATGGTAACTGTCCCCTAAAGATTGTTCACCTGAGTGTTAAGACTCAAAGTGAAGGCTTAAGTCAGTTGGACTTGTCAGCTCATCAGGTTGAGCATGGGGAACCTCAACACTGATCCTTGAAGAGATGGGAGTGGTTTGCTCCTAGGAAAAAGTGGAAGCTCTAGTATCCACTTCTACATGTATGGGTGAGTGTACGGGGGCCTGCACAGACTCAATAGCTTGAGCAGGGGTTCGTTTGGATTTTCTTTTGTAGGTGTGGGTGATTTGAGGTCTTTTTGGTGGTTGGGAGGTAGAAGGCGTGGGTTCAACACTATCTTGTGTTTCTAGGTTGTCACCTTGGGCAATGAGCTCTAACATTTTCAGGACAAGGGCTATTTCTACCCTAGAGAAGCCTACAGTTGGCTTCTTCAAGATTTTAAAGATGTCGAACTTCATGTGTTCCAATTTAAGTATATTGCCTGTTCCCTCAACTGTGTGCCCAATTCACAGTGGAGAATGTATTGAACACATCTAGGAAACATGTAATACTCCAAGGAGTCCAAGTTTGCAAGTAACTTGGTATAAACAAACTGAGAGTACCTGAACATTGCCCCATGAACCATTCCATTCTCTATGAAGGAGAGATCCTTAGGAATCTGGTCCTACCCTCCATGCTTGTTGGACAAGCTGTGGATAACCACATGAAGCAGGTATTTTCATTGGGATAAGGCCTTCCCTTTCCTGAAGGTCTTTACAGAGAAATCTCCTTCATAGCCCATCTGCTCAAAGGAATGGTTTTCAGTCTCCTTTAGGAAAGACAACTCACCTTATTCATCATCCAGTTGAAGATGATTGTTGATGATGGCCGGAGTGATGAAGATTGTCTTCCCCTGCACTATGGCAGACACTGCCTTCTCCCCATCCATAATGACCTCTTGGTAGGTTTTTTTCAAAATTTCAGGACGATCAATAATGAAGGAGGTGAAGTAGTTTGATAGAGCTAGAAAATGGTAAATCCTTGAGAAACTATCATCTTTCTCAGAGTTCAACAGAGCAACCTGATTGTGTTGCCTGTGAAGTTGTATGAAGAAATCAAGGTTGTTTTTGAGGTTTAGATTGGCTATTTTCAGAAGCTTAAGGGTGAAGGAAGGTGAAGAACAAAGACGGTTTAGGAGAATTTGTGTTAGAGGAATAGTTCAAATGAAGAAGATAGTGAAAGAGGGGAAACCGTTGGGTTTATATATGAAAAGGATTTAAGACAAAGTTAATGAAAGATGATAACTTTGTTATCCGGATGTCGGTCCCACCTCTTAAAAATTAGTTTTACTTTTGCCCAAAAAGTAGTTTTCTAGGAAGTCAAGAAATCTTCTGAAGGTTATTTTTCTTCGGAAGTTCTTGAAAAAAATCTTCCATAGGCAAAATGACTTCGGAAGATATTTCAAAGATTTTTGATAATTTTGCTTCGTAGGAGAGTTAGAACTCAAAATGTTTATTCTAAGAAGAATAAAAAATTCTGAAAGAAAATTTTCTTTCGGAAAAAAATTGTTCTTCTTATAAAACATACAAGTACTTAAGTTGATTTTAAGCTTTGGAAGATATTTCATAAATTTCTTCCGAGGGTAAAACTACTTAAGTAGATATTTGTTTGCTAAGTCTTAAATTTTCTTCCGAAGGTAATTTTAAATCTTTTGAAGGATAAAGAGATCAAAATTTTCAAAAATGTAAGGAATGTCTTGTAAAAAGATTTTACTTCCAAAGGGAACAAGGGCTTATGAAGGTGATAAAATAGACAACTTAGGACACACAGGTTTTAGAAATAATATGATTAAGATTTAAGAAAAGCTACTCAAAGTTAATCATCCCAATAACTGATACAAGATATATGAATCTTTATTCATCAAAAGCTTTGGTGAATAGATTAGCATATTATTCACTTTTGTTAACTTTGACTAATTTGATTGATCCTTTTTCAAAGTTATCTCAAATCAAATGATACCTGATATTGATGTGCTTTGTCCTTGGGTGCTGTACAAAATTCTCTATCATTGAGATAACTCTATTGTTGTCTATATGGATGGGAGTCTCTTTGAAATTGAATCCATAGTCCAGCAGCTGATTTTGAATCCAAAGCACTTGAGCATAGCAGTTTGCAGCAGCAATGTATTCAGCCTCAGTAGTTGATGTAGATGCACAGGGTTGTTTCTTACATTGCCAAGAGACTATCCTTCGACCAAGAAATTGACAACCCCTAATGTAGACGTTGCAGTCATGTTGCAGGTACCATAGTCACTATCTGTATAAGCATATAGATTGAATTCAAAGTTCTTTGGATACCAAAGGCCAAGTGGTGGAGAACCTTTGAAATATCTTATAGTTATTTTGATAGTGATTAAGTGTGACATCTTGGGGTTGGCTTGATATCTTGCACAAATACATATGGTGAACATGATATCCGGCCTACTAGCGATGAGGTACATAAGAGACCTAATCATTGCTCTGAAGAGATGCTCATCAAAACACTCCCCCTCAAGATCAGGTCCAAGGGAATGGTTTCTGGCTATGATTGATTTATGAAAATGCCATTTTCACTTACTTCACTTGAATTCCTAGAAAGAGTTTGAGTTCCCTTATGGCACTCATTTCAAACTTGTCTTTCATCAGCTTTTCAAAGTCTTTGCAGAGATTTGAATTAGTTGAGCCAAAGATAATGTCATCCACATATACTTGAACTAGCATTATGTCATTTCCTGTTCCTTTGATAAAGAGAGTTCCATCAATAGTATCCTTTTGTAGCCATGCTGACAAAGATGATAGAGTCTCATACCACTTCCTTGGTGCTTGATGCAGCCCATAAAGAGCCTTATCAAGCTTGCAGATATAATCAGGATGATCAGGATTTGCAAACCCAAGTGGTTTTCTAAAATACACATCTTCATTAATCACCCCGTAATGAAAAGCACACTTGACATCAAGCTAGTAGACCTTGAATTGGATGCAGCAAAAGCTAGGAATATTCTAACAACTTCAAGTGTTGCTACAGGAGCAAAGACATCTGTGTAGTCAATTCCTTCTTCTTGAGTATACTATTGAACAAATAGTCTTGCTTTGTTAACAAGTCCTTTATCATCCTTCTTCTTCTTGAACACCCATTTAGTCCCTATAGTAGTCTTCCCAAGAGGAAGAGGACATAGGTTCCAAACCTTCTGCCTTTTGAATTGAAGCGGCTCCTCTTGCATAGCCTCAACCCAAATTCCATCCTTTAGAGTCTTATCAATTTTCCTTGGCTCTATTTAGGACAAGAAACAAGAGTGAAGACAAACATTTCCATCATGGGTTTGTCCTCTTGTTCTTACCCTTGAGTCAACATTCCCAATGATGTTTGTGGAAGGGTGAGACTTGTGGATCCTTAGCTGAGGGATCACAACAAGATGCTTAGATAGATCTAAATTAGAAAAATTCACATCTGGAAATGAGGATTCACCCTCCATATCAGCACATTTATCAAGATTAACTTGATCCAATGAGTGTGTGTCATCATTGATGTTGTCATCAATGGAGTGGTTTTCAGCATCAAGAAATTCCTTATCACTGTCACCACCACATGCTCTCCAACATTTAAAGATCCTTCTTCTAAGTTGTGTGCCTCTAAACTAGAATTTGAAGGCACCCCAAAAGTATCAATAGGATTTGTCATTGATGTGCTGCTGGAAGCTTTATTTGCAGGATTGGTTACCACTGGAGCTGAAGATGTGTAGCTTGAAGGTATTCTTAGCTCAAATCTTGGATCAATATCACTTGTAGGTAATATATCTATAGACCCTGAAACATGCTCACAAGATTTGTTAAAACAATTATTAACTAAATCAAAATCAAATAGTCAATTCGGACCAAAACCTTTAACACTGGGAGTGTGCTCATTGAAAGTCACATTGGCCGCCTCCTCAACTATTCTAGTTCTGAGACTGTATACTCTATAATCTTTAGCTTGGGAAGAGTATCCAATAAAGTGTCCATCATTTATTTTGCAAAAAACTTAGCAATTTGATCTTTGGTATTCAAGATGGTGCAAGGACATCCAAATGACCTCAAAAAACCAATGAAAGGTTTCCTGTTGTGCCAAAGTTCATAAGGAGTCTTACCATGAGTCTTAACTACTAATACTTTGTTTTGCACATAGCAAGCAGTGTTGTCTGGCTCTGCCCAGAAGGTGATGGGTAGTTTAGAGTCGGACAACATAGATCTCGCAGCTTCAATAAGTTCCTATTTCTCCCCTCAGCAACACCATTCAGTTGAGGAGTGTTGGGAACACTATATTGTCTTGTAATGCCCATTTCATCACAAAATGTATCAAGGATTTGGTTCTTGAATTCAGTTCCTTGATCACATCTTATGGTCTTGACCTTGTGATCATATTGATTCTCAATCCTTAAGATGAAATTTTTCAGAGTCTCAGGAGTCTCATCCATAGTTCTAAGGAAGAAGACCCAAGTGAATCTTGTAAAGTCATTTATGATCACTAAAAAGTAAGAGGTCCTTCCTAGACTCATTACACCGGTGGGGCCAAAGAGATCCATATGTAATTAGTGTAGGGGATTAGTGATGGAATTTCTTTCCTTTGACTTCTGAGATACTTTGTGTTGTTTCCCTTTTAGGCATGAAACACAGTGATCATCACTTGTAAACTCTTTCATTGGTATTCCAGTTACCAAATCATATTTAATCAATTTATTCATATTTTTAAAGTTTACATGGCACATTCTTTTATGCCAGAGGAAAGACTCATCATTATTTGCTTTGGATAGAAGCATGAAACTTCTCCTGAGGGAGATGTCTCTTGCAAATCCATCTTATACATGTTCCCTTTCCTGGGGGCTTTGAGTAGATATGCTTATGAGGAATGACCACAACGGGCCCGAGAACAATGCACTCATGCTCAGTGAAGAGAATGTTATGACTCTGATCACAAAATTGAGATACACTTTTATGATTGTATCCAAGATCTTTGACAAAGTTTACCTTTTCAATGTTGAGCTTACTATTTGTGACCTTGCCCCTTCCAGAAATATAACCACCTTCATTTCCTCTAAAGAAACTGGCCCTCCATCAATTCTTTCAAACTTTTGGAGTAGTGACCTATTGCCTGTCATGTGTCTAGAACAACCACTATAAATGATCCATACATCCTTGTTTGTCTTGAGATGTTCCTACATAAAGAAAACAATTAGTTACATTTGGAAACCAAATCCTCATTGCTCTTGGGCTCATCAAACGAAGTTGAAGACAATGCAACAGTGATTGATCCTATAGTCATGGTAGAAGGATCATTTACTGAAGTTGATGAAGAACTCTCAACGACTTAGTCTTTCTTCGATTTCCACACCACCTTTGGAAGCTTTGACCAAACCTTCAATACTTCAGAAGTTTTGTTGACTTTGGAAGTTTTGATGACTATGCCTTCGGAATATCTTGCTTTCACTACAGCAGGCTTCAATACTTCAGAAGAATTCCTTCCTTTCGAGACCAAAGTTTCTTCCAAAGGAAATTTTCCACTTGTCTTTTTCTTCATTTTGGAGCTTCCGAAAGAAAAAAAAATTTCCTTCTAAAGCTTGCTTCTTCTTCTCCAAACTCTTAAAAGTTTCTTTCTTTGTGATATGAAGAGTACTCTTTGGATTGTAGACACAATCCTTAGCAATATGAGAGGTACTACCACACATAACACAGTCCATTTTCTTCCTTCTAGGAGTCCTCTTTTGTGAACAAGGCTGAACTTGATCACTTTCACTCTCCATCTTCATCTTCTCAGATGATGTGGCAATTCTTGTGGGGTTAGAACTACCTTTGGAGCTTGATGGTCCATGTTGTATAGCAGTGGTGCACAACTTAAAAGTCTTCTTCTTGATGATGGGATGTTTTGAACATGAACTAGAACTCTTGTTGTTGGAGTTCAAGCTTGTGTCCTTAGCTTTAACCACTTCAAAGCCTGTAGAAATAAAGACTTGTTTCTGAGCAGAGTTGAAGGTGCCCTTGATCTCTTGAGCCGTCTTTGCCTTTCTCTTGCTCTTTCTGATCAAGTTATTTCTCTTGGACTTGGTCATCCCAACAATTTTACTCTCCTCAAAGGGATGGTGACCCTTCTTAGAATGCTCTTCTTCACTCATCTCAGAGCCATTCTTCACCATCTCCTTTTTACCCTCTTTAGTCAAGGGGTCTATGAAGGAAGCTCATCTTCAAAATTTCCACACCTGGGAGATCTTACAGACAAGATTGTGTGTGGAGGAGATATCTCATAAGATCCCAGTCCCTGCTTATTCTGATAACAAACTTTGAATGCAAGGATGATGATATCCTGTTCTTGAAGGTCTCTTCTTCAAGAACACATTTTTCTACTCTAGCTTTGGTGATCACAAGCTCAACCTGGCGTTTAGTCAACTTGGCTATGAGATCCTTGATCTAAGTTCTATAATTGGTATGCTCATGTTTAAGAATTGAAATGGTTTTCTCTAAGTCTTCTTTCTTTAACTTATAATAATTCAACCTTTTTGAAATTAGATTTTAAGATATTCAAGGACTCAAGATCAGATCTCATCTCTAAGTTGTGGGACCTGTATCTATTAAATTTAGCAATACATTTAGGAGTGCAAAGATGTTCCAATACCTTGGCTTCATTGTGGTCAGCCATGAGTGCTTGGTTTGGAGATGCATCTTCTACCTGAAAACTCCAGTCAAAGACTCCTTCTTCAATAGCTATAATAGCTTGCTGCTTTGGCTTCTCATTCTGGGGAGCTCTCTCAATGTAGTTTGGTCTGGCTTGAGTCTAGCCTGTTGATACATGTATGTCCCTAGATCATGATATGAAATGTAATAGATCTTGTTTTTCTGATTCTGATATGTAATTTGATATGATTAATGAAATGATATTGGTTGTTTGTGATTTTTAATGACTAATATTTCATTAATGAGTTGATATAAAATTGGTTAATTGGGTTTGTGGTTGTTAGAATTGTTACACATAATTTTTATTAATTAATACATTCAAACTTAACTTAATGAAGTTCTCATGCGAATGGCCCATGCGAATGAACTATAAGCATGAATAACTTCATACGAATGACTCAGTCGCACGACTGAACCAGGAGACTAGATCAGTCGTATGATTGTAACATAAGATTGGCTCAGTCGCACGACTGAACACTCAGTCATGCGGATGAATCAACCGCATGGTTCAATCGCACGACTGAACCATGCAAATGGTTCAGTCGCACGATTGAATAATACCAACCTATAAATACAACCCAATTCGTGAAAAATAGGAGCTTTTGATCAATTACAATTCCAGACGTACCCTAGCCGTCTAGAAGCCTCCCAATTCGTTCTCCAAGTTCATAGAACACATTAGATCGATTCTCAATCGATTTCTAACATTAGTTTCAATTCTTGATTGATTCTTCGTGTGTTCTCACTGATTGGATCGCCAATCAAATAGGATTCCGCACTATTTGATCTGGTTTACACGCTAATCTCTAGGTATTTCGTTCAAATACCAGGTCCTAACAAGTGGTATCAGAGCACGAGGATCTTGATTACGTGTGATTCAATCAATATTGATAAAAAGCTTGTGTTTTTGCACTAAAAACGCAATCTTTTGTGTCAAAAGTGATCTTGGACGTTCCCTGCTCATCGAAGTTTGGTTTCTACGGACGTAGGCAATTAGACCTTGCGAAAGTTCGAATTTTTACGGCAAAAACACGTTTAACCTAGAAATTTTCGCAAAACAGCAGCTTCAGTCGCACGAGTGAGCCATTCGCACAACTGAACCTCATTCGCATTGCTCAGACGCACGATTGGACATAGTCGCATCTCCATTCGTACGATTGAACGTCTCGGGCATACTGTTCATACGCATCAGATTCATTCGCATGACTGAGCTAATCACTTAGTTCAACCACACGATTGAACCAGTCGTAGAGTTCATATGCACGACTAGACCATTCGCACCTTTCAGTCACCCCAGTGACAATTTGTTTTATTAGACTTAAAGTTATTAGACTTAAAGTTATTCGCAATGGAAGATCAAATGTCAGCCTTTACTGCTGGAAAGGACTCTAGGATACAGAACCTGCTGTTGCTTGAGAGTGAGGTGGGTAATCATAATAAACCACCCAAGCTCTTGACGTTAGATGAGTTTCCCCACTGGAAACAACGTTTTGAGATCTACCTCAACGGAGTGGTTCCGAATCTGTGGGAAGCCATCGAGATTGGATATAGTACACCGGTGGGAGCTGATGGAGTTAAGCTAACATTAGGAGGAATGACGGACATGCAGAAAGTCAAATACAATGCAGAAAAAAGAGTTTATGCATTGATAACACAATCTATTCCTAAAGACATATTCCACCAGTACTTAGAAAATAAGCAGTCCAAGAAACTTTGGGATGAGCTAGAAAAGAGGTACGACGGGAATGCTACGTTGATGGCTAACTCTACTGAATCAACTCAGGGTGTTTGATACAGTGCTGAAACTAACACGTGGATAGTAGACAGCGGAGCATCCAGGCACATGACAGGAAACAGGGCTCTGTTATCAAACGTCAAGCAAATAAAAGGAGGGCATGTTTCGTTTGCGGGAAACAAGGGAGGTTATATCACAGCACAGGGAGAAGTGGGGAATCAGAAAGTTAAGTTTGATAAAGTGAACTACGTTCAACAACTACAAAATAACTTACTCTCGGTTTCCTAAATATGTGATAAGGATTTAAAGTCATCTTCGACAACAAGAAGTGTTACGTCCTAAAGAAAGACTACGTGATCCCAGAGGACCAAGTTTTGATGACTGCTTCAAGATATAAAGATATTTATGTCTTGGATCTGTCAACAGCTTCTACAATGGATCATGAGGTTCAGTGTTTTCTATCCAAAGCTACTGAAAAGGATTCCATCTCCTGGCATTGGAGAATAGGACACATTAGTCAAAGGAAGATGAATCACTTGATTCAGAAGGATCTGGTGAGAGGGGTTAATGTCAAGAACTTCCAGCTTCCTGACTTTTGTGTAGCTTGCAAGAAAGGCAAACAGACAAAGAAGTCTCATACGGAAAAGAAAGTTCATTCAATAGAACTACCTCTTGAACTTCTTCACATGGATCTGTTTGGTCCAGTCAGTACAAAGAGCATTGCAGGCGACTTGTACTGTTTTGTGGTCACTGATGACTACTCAAGGTTCACTTGGGTAATGTTTCTGAAATCCAAATCAGAAACATTTGAATCATTCAAGGAGTTGGTAACCACACTGGAATCTCTCTACAAGCTAAAAGTTAGACAAGTATGCTCAGACAACGGAACGGAATTCAAGAACCAGTGGATGGAGGCATACTGCAAGGAAAAGGGAATTGTGCATCAATTCACTTCTGCCTACACACCTCAGATGAATGGCGTTGCTGAGAGAAAGAACAGAAGCTTGATAGAGACAGCACGGACTATGCTGGCAGACTCGAAACTGCCTATCCAATTCTGGAATGAGGCAGTGGCGAATGCATGTTATACACTGAATCGAGTCTTGATAGTCAAGCGCCACGGAAAGACATGTTACGAGCTCCTACAAAGACGCAAACCGAACTTGGAGTATCTCGAACCATTTGGCGCGCCGTGCACACTTCTGAAGAAGACACAAGAGGGTAACTTCAGTGAGAAGGTAGATGAAGGCATCTTTCTAGGATACAACATACCGAACAAACTATTTTACAACAACTCAACGGGTCTAGTAGAAGTGTGGTGTAATGTGACGTTCAGCGATATACCACACCACCTACTGGCAAAGGACCCGCTTACTTTTTCGACTATGATGGATTCTTCAAGTCCTTTAACATCTCTCTCTCTCCCTCGGATGTTGAATTAGCTACACGAATGATGTATGATATCTTGAATACACCAACATCTAGCTCACAGGGAGAATCATCTACTCAGTCAGGGGGAGTAGTCGACGACAGTGACTCCACCTCTGAAGATGACGCTGAAGAAGATAACCAGAACAATCAGGAGGAACATTGTTCCAGTTCCTGAAAGTCCACAAGCATCTATCAGTGATGCACCTTCGACTTTAGAGCCTCAAACACCAACTACCTCAGATGCAGAACCAAATGTTCATAATCTTGGCTCTGAGGTAGCTGTTCCTACCACTTCAGGATCACGACTAAACGTCTATCATCCCCTAAACAATGTCATTGGGGATGTCAGATCGGGAGTGCAAACCCGAAATCAGCTATACTCAGTTGATTACGCCTCAGTTATGGAAAAGGGATATATTCATGATGGTGCTTATCGGTGTTTTGTCTCATAGTTTGAGCCAAAGTACGTCAGTGATGCACTAAATGATGAGGCGTGGGTGAGTGCCATGCAAGAAGAACTTCTTCAGTTCAAGAAGCTAGGTGTATGGACTCTGGTTGATAGACCTAAAGGTGCTAAAGTAATTGGCACCAAATGGGTCTTGAAATGCAAGAAGGATGACCAAGGGGTCATTATCAGGAACAAAGCTCGATTGGTAGTACAAGGTTTTCGCCAAGTCGAGGGAATTGACTACAATGAGGTGTTTGCACCTGTGGCAAGGATGGAAGCCATTCGTATCTTCCTTGCCTATGCATCGTACATGAAGATAAAGTCTATCAATTAGATGTGAAGAGTGCATTCCTTCATGGGGAAATCAGAGAAACAGTCTATGTCAGTCAACCCAAGGGATTTGAAGATCCTTATCATCGAGATAGAGTCTACAAGCTTGACAAGGCATTATACGGGCTTCATGAAGCTCCAAGAGCTTGGTATGAGAAACTCTCGACTCATCTTGTGAAACACGGCTTTCGCAGGGGAGTCATTGACTGCACGCTGTTCATTAAAGAAAAAGATGGCGACCTGCTGCTTGTACAGATCTATGTTGATGACATAATTTTTGGTTCAAAGAACGAAGAGTTATGCAAAGAGTTTGAAGCAGTTATGAAGAAAGAGTTTGAGATGAGTGCTATGGGGGAGATGAAGTTCTTTCTCGGGCTACAGGTGGATCAAACACCAAATGGGATCTTTCAACATCAGACCAAGTACGTAGGAGACATTCTCAATCGCTTTGACATGGAGAATGCATCTGCTGCTGGTACTCCACTTGCTACGAATCACGACATAGCACCTGATGACAATGGAGATCTTTTAGACGCCACGAGGTACCGAGGAATGATTGGATCCCTCATGTATCTCAATGCCTCAAGACCTGATATCATGTATGCTACATGTTTATGTTCTAGATATCAGGCTAAACCTAAGGTCATCATCTGATCGGGGTCAAAAGGATTTTTCGCTATCTAAAGGGTACACCCACACTTGGGTTGTGGTATCCTCATGATGATGATTTTGAGCTCACGACGTATAGCGACTCGGATTACGGAGGCTGCAAGATGAACTACAAGTCTACATCCGCAGGGTGTCAATTCTTTGGGAGAAGACTAGTGACTTGGTAGTGTAAGAAACAGACATCGGTTGCATTGTCCACTTGTGAAGCCGAATATGTTGCTGCTGCAAGTTGCTGTTCACCAATCACCTGGATTCAACAGCAAATGCAGGATTACGGTTTAAAGTTCTCCTCTACTCCTATTGTGTTGATAACTCTGCTGTAATTGCAGTAACTAAAAATCCGGTCCAACATCCTATGACCAAACATATTGGTATTAAATATCATTTCATCAGAGACTGTTTTGAAAAGAACTTAATTGATGTGGTAAAAATAATACTGATTTTCAACGCGCTGACCTCTACACTAAAGCCTTTGATAACCACGTTTTCAATATTTGCTAGAGGTCAACGGCGTTAAAAAGCAAACTGATGTTATTCCTGATGATGATCATGTGTAGTCCGATGTAGGTTAGTTAATTTTTACTTTTTATTTTATTGGTTTATGATCATGGTAGAAGGAGTGGAAAGCTGATATAAGGTAGATCGTATCTGTGATACCGATTCAAACCTTTTGGAATATGATAGTACACAGGAACAAATCAATAGGGACCTTAAAATTTTAATTTAGAAAAGGTGCAAAAATTCAAAGTATAAGTCTGTGTTGTCTAAGCAATATAAAAGGGAAGATGATAGAAAAACTGGTAACTCTTAAGCTAACACAATGAGAGTAGACCTAGAGGTTGCTAGACCACAAGTGATATGCGGTAGATTCAACACAATAGATGATTAGACCAGACTGGTGATCTCAAGATCAAACTAAGTGGTTCAACTGACTGTGGGCTCCCATCTTATCACTGGTTAACACAATCAACTATATTCCAATAAGGGGTAATGAGCATGTAAACGCCACAAATGTGTGCGGATGACCATAAATAGAGCAAAGCACGAAAAAAATGAAATAAAAATGCTATCAAGCTAATGACTTATGTTATTGGTGCATTTGGTGCAACATAAAAATTAAGCTGCTCTAACAAGGAGATAGGTTGTGTGCCTCTCTGTTGTGCGATGGCACTGACCTAAGGATAAGCATAACCTAGATATTCTAGAATTCATTGTTGTTTGCCGCCTCTCTGTTGTGCGATGGCACTGACCTGAGGACTGGCTTCTCTTTGAAAGCTCTAAGAATAGTCTCTCCTTGTAATAATACCCGTAGACCGCTCAAAAGCTCCTTAGGGATGTTGCTTACCATATAAGTGGGGATCCACAAATGTTGGTTGAAATAATTAAACCTAAAACAATCACCAGTTTGGGTCAAAAGTCTATGTATGGATTTAAGTGGACAAACATATTGACAATCATTGTGACTGCAATTCTTGAAAGTTTGATTCAATGTGGTAAACTAAGAGCTTCAGTATGATTTCCTAAAGTTGCAAATGACTTTGTATGAACACCAAGAATTGAGCATCAAAAGATTTTGATAACAAGTCCAAACTGATTTGAACGGCCTGTATGATTCCAAAATGGAATTGGTCCAGGTATGGTCAATCTAAGTTGAAGCGGTCCATTCCGGAACCAAATCCAGTAGATTTCCATCTCAGGACTTATATCTCACAAAAAGCAAAAACAAATTTTTAGTCTTTAGTTTAATTTTCAAATTTACTCAGTTGTTTTAGTTTGGTTGTTTGTCCATCAGGAAAATCAGTAAGGGATCAACTCACTAACAGGGTCCTGTTTGGTCATCTTGCCCGAGATGTCTACGTGGCACCAGCAAAGCGAAAGTGGCGTCACGAGGATAGTGACTCTGATGTGGAACAAATAGCTCTACCCACTCATGACTCAGATGACGATGACAGTGGGGATGCTAGAGACGACATGCCTAGTCCACTCAGAGGCACTGTATCTGATTCTGTACCTCTAGTGTCCGTCACAGCTGGAGAAGTAACTGAGTCAGCGGGATTTCATCAGGATTTTGTTCTTGGCGCGGAGGAGGAGGATGAATCGGATGAGGAGCCACTTACACGAACTATGGGAAGGAAAGTTGTTCCCACAGAACATGGGTTAAGGGTGGTTGGTGAACACCCGAGAGACTCCGGAGATACAGATACTGACCCAAGCTATGCTCCGGGGTCCACAGGCAGGGTTGTAGGGGGAGCTTCCACCTCAACTGGAACAAGGAGGAAGAGAATGGCTAAACCCCATGGCCAGAAGAAGAAGAAGCGTAGGGTGACCTTCCTCACCACCACATCTACCACATCCACCACAGCCACCACATCCACCACAGCCACCACATCCACCACAGCCACCACATCCACCACAGCCACCACATCCACCACATCCACCACATCCACCACATCTACCACAGCCCCCACCATACCTCCCACCACAGCACAGTTTCCCTCCACCACCACATCCTTTACTCCCTCATCACCTCCACCATTATATAGACCTATCTTCACTACAGCCACCTCCACCACCACGTCACACCAATCAATACCCTCAGCCCATCCCTCACACACTTATAGATCTCCTCTACCTCCAATCGGGGTAGAGGAACAGTTGTCAGCGCTTAACAGAATGGTGATGTGCTTACTGGCGGCTGATGAGGAAAAGGCAGCTCAGATCCACCAGCTTACTGACCTGACTGCTGCATAATCTCACCAAATTGCAGAGCGAGTAATTGAGGAGCAGGCCCAGCAGTTGGCTGCTCAGAGCACCAAGATGGACCAACTCCAAGCTCAAAGTGTCACATCAAGCAAGCAAATAGAGGAGCTGGAGAAGGCAAGGAAGATTATCCTGTTAAAACTGAAAGGATCTAAAGAGGAGCCATTGAAGATCAGGGAAGGAGACAGAGATGAAGATAATGAAGATAATGATGAGGATGATGAGAGTGATACTGAGGATGATGAAGAAGCAGAAGGAGTGGATGCACCTGCATCAGCCACTGCTACAGGTGAAGAGAAAAGGACAAAGAACAGACAAGATCAATCAGCTTCTACCTCTGCTCCTCCAAGTGATGAAACCATGATACAAGATAAAAGTAAAGATTAGATGTTTATGTATTTATCTTCTTTTGTATTTGAATCATGTAATTGAACACAATGTATTTAATGTTTATATTACTTTAATGCCTTTCTGTTTGATTATTACTAATGATTTATGTGTGGAATGTTTAAATCAAACAGATCATATTACCAAAGAGATGAGTTTGATATTGCTCCCCTTCAGCAAGTTAAGTCTCAGCTAACAATGATTCTTAATCTGCAAGGGATTGTCAGGAGGTCAGTGAATTATACCCCTGAAGAAGGGGAAATAATTCATGATCTATCAAATGAGCAACTCGTAGAGCTTTTCGAGCTAAATCCAGATGAGATAGTAAAAGATGCTCCGACATGTGATTCGACTAGTGACGAAGAGCTCAACGATGTTGATGATGTAGAGATTGAAGATGTCACTGCCGAGGAGTACCCTCAGTACGCTGACAATGACGGCAATGTGGTCCCCAATCTGGGTGAATCCCTTGTCAGCGATACTATTGAGGTGTTGAACTATATGGAGCAAGAAACAGAGAAAGCAGAAGACACAGCCCAAGCCTCAAATGATGATGTCGACATTTGAAAGGCTGAGTAGGCTGCATGTTTTGAAGAAGTTAGAGCCTAACGTACTACACCAAAGAAGGATTCCTACACCAAACTCTATAGAGTCAAGAAACATCACAAGGTGTTAGGAAGGATCATAGCATGGGCGTATTTTGAGGATCTTAACGTATATGCAGTTAAGAGAGAACAGGGCATAGAGTACTTCAGATTCCCACATGATCTGAAGACTCTACCAGGTTTTGAGCTCAACCAGCTGGCCAAACTAAAGCTTTTGTATGCTGACCCGAGGAAGATGTCAGGCTGGTTCGAGGCTACCCTAAAGAAGGAGTACCACACTAGATGGGTTAACTTCAGACCCCACAGCCTACTAGGTATATCAGAAGGTCTGAGGTTGATGCCATTACTGGCAAGCCTAAGATAGTGTTGAAGTGGAATCCTCCGCGCACAATGTCAAGAATCCCACTCAGGGAAATGCCACAGGATTTCACTCCACATTTTAAGTGGTGGTACTACGATTGGAGAACAGCTGAAGCGGTCATAGTCTTAAGCAAAGAAGGACAATGGATACTATCAGGGTATTCGACCCGATGTGGCTTACAAACTTGTCGGAAAGTGATGTCTATACGCTATACAAGTGGCCACTGTTCAATGATACGCAAGATATTGTACAAGCCCTCCAGTTCCAGAATGTTATACGACTCTGCTTCGTGTTTGAGATTCACACGGGAGTCACAAAAGAGGAGAAATACAAGAAATACAAGGAGGGTATGCAGAAAACAAGAGATTAGAGATATCTAGGTCCAAGGGGGAGTTTGTTGATACATGTATGTCCCTAGATCATCATATGAAATGTAATAAATCTTGTTTGTTTGATTCTGATATGTAATTTGATATGATTAATGAAATGATATTGGTTGTTTGTGATTTGTAATGACTAATATTTCATTAATGAGTTGATATAAAATTGGTTAATTGGGTTTGTGGTTGTTAGAATTGTTACACATAATGTTTATTAATACATTCAAACTTTACTTAATGAAGTTCTCATGCGAATGGCCCATGCGAATGAAATATAAGCATGAATAACTTCATACGAATGACTCAGTCGCACGACTGAACCAGGAGACTAGATCAGTCGTATGATTGTAACATAAGATTGGCTCAGTCGCACGACTGAACACTCAGTCGTGCGGATGAATCAACTGCATGGTTCAATCGCACGACTGAACCATGCAAATGGTTCAGTCGCACGATTGAATAATAGCAACCTATAAATACAACCCAATTCGTAAAAATAGGAGCTTTTGATCAATTACGATTCCAGACGTACCCTAGCCGTCTAGAAGCCTCCCAATTCGTTCTCCAAGTTCATAGAACACATTAGATCGATTCTCAATCGATTTTTAACGTTAGTGTCAATTCTTGATTGATTCTTCGTGTGTTCTCACTGATTGGATCGCCAATCAAATAGGATTCCGCACTATTTGATCTGGTTTACACGCTAATCTCTAGGTATTTCATTCAAATACCAGGTCCTAACATAGCCACCATTTATTCTTGGTGCCTTGCATTCTCTAGAAAAATGTCCTATCTAGTTATAGTTGTAACACTTTACCTTGCTTTTATCCAGCCCAAACATTCCACTTGCTGCATTGCTAGGAAACTTTCCCCTATCTTCTTATAAACTTCTTGGCTCTGTGAATAAGAAGAGCTATTTGTTGAACTATATCCATATACTCTAGATCATCTGGATGGATACATTGCAAGTCTTCAATGGTGAAAAGAAAGTTGCATGTGGATTCATCAGCAGAAACAAAGGCATGAAAAGAACTTTTCTCTTGGAAGGGACTTCCTTGAGTGTAGCTTTCTCCTGGAGTCTTTAGGAAGGTGATGAATGGACCCTTTATGAGTTGTTAGAGTAGCATATAAGATGATGTTAAGGTTCTATGCTATCCCTTTTAGTCACATGAAAGGATGAACCCATTTGATTGTTGGAGTTACCAGATGAACCTTGCATGTTCATCTACATCTAGTATCCATTGAGAATGCCATACAACTCAGTCAGAGTAAGAGTCTTAAGGTTCACCGTCCTCTTGATAACAACACAATAATGTGTTCATTGCCTAGGAAAAGAGGACATGAACTTCTTTAAAATGTGTTTATTCTCAAGAGTTACTGCAGCATCCATTAGAGTATCCACAATCTCAACATACCTAAAGTATTATTAAGTCATGGTTTCACCTACCTTGAAGATGAAGTTTTCAAACTCCTACTTGAGGAGATCCTTCTTGTTCTCCTTTGCTTCATTGGATCCCTCATACATAAGCTTTAGTACTTCCTATATTTGCTTGGCAGTCTTGAACTTCTTGAAGCCTCTATAGATGGAGTTTGGAGGAGTAGTTTGAAGGGTTATCATGGCTTTTTGATCAATCTCTATTCTCTTCTTGTCTTCATCAGAGAAATAAATCACAGCCTTTGGAATCATACCACCACCAGAAGCAGAAGAGGTGCTTGGTATGTAAAGTCCTTCAACAAGAGTCCTACATCCTAGAGTCTTAAGACTTGATAAAGCCTTCCATTTTTTACACCAAGTATCAATGTCTTTAGGAGTGATCAGTGGAGACTTTGTCATAGTTCTAGTTTCCATATTAGCCTTAGTGATAGGTTCCATTTGAGTTGTTAAGTGTTTTGTGTGTGTGACGGATCTTAAGATGGTGAAATCTTATATCAAGAGCCTGAAATGCTCTGATACCAAATGCAGGACTGTTAGAAGAGGTGATGCACTTTACAACACAACAACATAATTGAGGAGAGTTCTTTAGAACACTTAACAGATCAAATAGGGAACTAGTTAACTAGAATAAAAGATACTAAGAACACAAGTAACTGAGAGACAGAACAAGATAGCAAACAACACAAGTATTTAGGTTTCAAGAATGCTTTATATTACTTCTCAAGTTCTATTACAAAGTGTTACAAAGCATAATGGAAAGTAACAATTATTTGAGATACATATTCTACATTCTACAGACGGCCATACTTTGAAGGCCAGCTGGATACATAAGATTAGACAACAAAATCAAATGTAGAATCAAAAGGCAGATTTCCTTTTGACTTGTGACTATGACATGGCATAGCTCACATCCCAATGTATTACAAAAAGGATTAAGCACATAAAGTAGAAAGCTCTGACTCAAGACCCAATGTATAGTTTACCAAAAGCATGGACCTTTTCACCAACATGTGAAAGTTGGTGAGTCAAACAGAGTCGCAGCAAAAAGGTAGTCCAGCTTTATGGAAAAATACATCAGATAAAAGAATGTACATAAAAGTCTTCGGAATAAATTTATCTTCATAAATGCTTGCAAAGACTTTGTCTTTGAAGCATTGGAAGACTTCATATTGGCTTTGGAATTTATTGATCTTGGTTTTCGGAAGACTTACACTTAGAATACTTCTAGTGCAAGGTGTAAAACTTTTGAAGCATTTCTATTTCAATACTTTGGTACATGCATGCAAAGAGACTTTTAATTTTTGAAGATTTTGGTCAGACTTATTGGAATCCTTACATGGATGATTCCTCCAAATCGTTAATTTCTAATATTGTAAACTCTATAAGCAATAGATTTGGAGGAATATCCAACAAACATATCATCATCCGACTTTTCAGCAAATTTTGTCAAATTGTCCTTTGTGTTAAGTATGATACACCTGCTACAAAGCCTTAGAAAGCTAATGAACGGTGACCTCTTGTTCCATAGCTCATAAAGGGTTTTTCCATGTAGCTTAACTACAAGAACCCTATTTTGCACATAGCATGCAATGCTGACTTCCTCTACCCAGAATGTAGAGGCACCTTTGAATCAGCTAACATAGTCCGAGCAGCCTTAATAAGTGTCCTGCTCCTACTCTCAGCAACACCATTTTGTTTAGGAGTTCTGGGAGCATTATATTGTCTAGAAATCCCTTTTGAGTTACAGAATGAGTCAAGAACTTGATTCTTAAACTCACTCCTTTGATCACTTCTGATTATCATAACCTTGTGATCAATTTGATTTTCTAATTTAAAAATGAAAGATTTTAAAGCTTCAATAGTTTCATCTTTAGTTCTTAAAAAGAATAACCATGTGAATCTTGTAAAATCATCAATAATCACAAGGCAATATGATTTCCTTCCAGTGCTCATTATACTTGTGGACCAAAAAGATCCATGTGCAATAAGTGTAATGGAGTAGTGATAGAGTTAACAACCTTGGATTTATGAGATGCCATGTGTTGCTTACCTTTCTGGCATGCAACACAATTATCTTTGTAGAAAAATTTCTTTTTAGGCAAACCATGTACTAAATTGCTTTTAACCAACTTATTCATTGATTTAAAATTAACATGACACATTCATTTATACCATAAGGTTGACTCATCACTATCAGTTTTGGAAAGAAAGCATGATATTTCACCTAGTGGGAAAGCATTGTTCATATCCAGCTTTTACATATCCCATCTCCTGGGAGATCAAAGAAGCACCAATTCCTGAGGAATTGTCATCCTGGGTTTAAGGATAATGCATCATGTTCTGTGAATAACATTTGATGCTTTTGATCACAGAACTGAGAAACATTTAATAGGTTATGTTCAAACTGTTTGAAAAAGTTTACTTTGTCAACTTTTAAATTACCATAGGATATACTTCCTCTGCCAGAAATACATCCTCCGACCTCACCTCCAAAACTAGACAAGACCTTAATCAAAATGTTGAAATTGGTAAAGGAGAGATGTGTTTCCTGTCATGTTCCTGGAGAACCCACTATCCACAATCCATATGTTATTGTTCTTGTCATGTAGATGTCCCTGCACAAAAGATGAGATGGTTAGTTTTGATTGGAAACCCAAGCCTTGTTGGTCTTGGGTTCTTCCAATGACAATGACGAAATTGAAACAATTTTTTTGCATGGGGGTTCAATGGATGTCTTTGAAAAAGAGGTTTGGGCTGCAGCATCTTCCTTGATCTTCCATTCCATCCCTTGGTTGATCATAGAAGATGAGCTTGATGAGCTTGTACAGCTTGGCATTCTTCCGAAGCTTCTTTCTTTTCAGAAGAAACCTTCACCACCTTTTCTTCCAAAGCAATCCTTTTCTCAGAAGGTCTCAAAGGAACTCGTTTGTTCTTTTGAGTTTTCTTGAATTTGTCTTCCGAAGCAATTTTCCCTTCGGAAAAATGAGTTTCTTCCGAAAGCAACTCTGCTTCCAAGACAAGTTTTCCTTTCTTTAAAACTTGAACCATGTGATAGTGTCCAACTATGAAACCTTGCTTGACTGCTTCTCTTTTAACATTATATGCATAATGTGTGCTACCAGGATTGTAGTAATAATCTTTGGCCATGTGGTTATGTAGACCACATATTATGCGTGCAATGTTAATTTTCTAGGAACTTGAGGATTGCATTTTCTTGTTCTTCTTTTCTTTATCTGCAATCTTTCCTTTTAACTTCTGATCTTATGGTGGGACAGGAGTGTTAGTACTACACACGTTCCTAAATCAGAGTTTCCTACCACCTGAAATCCAGTTAAAATGAACACACCCTTTGCTTTGGGTCTATCTTCAGCTTGGACTCGACCATTTTCTTGGTAGTTTTTCTAGGTGCCTTAGCTTGGCTTCTTCTGGCTTTGGTGGTCAGGGGTTGATCTTCACCAGTAATAGGGGTAAAATTACATGGTTCTTCCCTGTGATGGTCTCCATTGTTGCATCATTCTTTCACACATGGGAAGGTGGGTCAACAATGGAAACCTCTTACTTTCAGTACCACACCTTGGTTGTCTAATAGATTCATAAGAATGTGGTGGAGCAATGTCATTGGTTCCAACCCACCTTTGTTTGATAACACAACTTTGAGTAAGAGGATGATGCAAGAATGACTTGGAAGTTTTGCTCAGAAATAGCATGCTTTCTAGCTTGAGCCTCAGCTATTACTATCTTGGCTTGAGCCTCAGTCAATTTGGATATTAAATCCTTGATTTGAGTCTTGTAATTAGTGTGTTCATATTTTAAAGAGGATACTATGTTTTGTAGCTCCTCAAGTTTATTTTGATAGTCAGATTCAGCCCTTTTAAAACCAGCTTTCAAGATATTTGCAGGATCGTCCAAGGGCTTGAACACAATTACAACACAACAACACAATGAGAAGATTAACTAAACGTTAATCAAACAGTGAACTAGGTAACCAAAGGTGATACAGAGAACACAAGTAAAGCAAGAGACAGAACAAGAGAGTATAGTTTTCAAGGGAGCAGTATATTGCTTTCTCAAGTTCTTTTACAAGTGTTACTAGGCATAAAGAAAGATACAAGAACTTGGAATACTTATACTACAACCTACAGCCGGCTATACTATGAAAGCCAGCTGGATACAATTGACTAGACACTAACAAAATCAATTGTAGGATCAAAAGGCATATCTGCCTTTTGACCTTGTGACTATGACATGCCATAGCTCACATCCTTATACATTACAAAAAGGATAAAGTACATAAAGTGGAAAGTTTCAGACTCAAGACCTCAATGTACAGTTACCAAAAGCATGGACCTTTTCACCAACTCTTGTAAGTTGGTGACTTATCAGAGACGCAGCGGAAAAGGTGCTTTATGGAACAGTACATCAGATAAAGCATGTGTACTAAAAGTCTTCGGAAGAAATCTGTCTTCATAGGTTGAAGCTTCGGAAGACTTTGTCTCTTCAAGCTTCGGAAGACTTCATGTTAGGCTTCGGAAGATATTGGTCTTGGCTTCGGAAGATATTACACTTAGAGTATTTTCTAATGCTTTGTGTAATTCTTCCGAAGCATTCTTCACTTCAGTACTTAGTGCATGTTGCTGAAACACTTAGGCAGTTTTGGGTTGCATCAGACTTCAGGAATCCTTACAAACTCCCCCTAGGCTGATGCTACCAAAACACTTAGAAGATCTTTAAATGTTTGTAGTCTTCAGAATAATCAAGACCATCCCTTTCTTCATTTGATGGTCAGGATCATCAAGACTCTCATAGTATCTTCTCATTTCAAAGAGATCATGCAGAGGTAAGTTGATTATGTCTTGCCATGAGTAGACATTTTCAACACCTTGATCTCTGATAACATTCCATCTTTCTGGATTGGTAGAGTAAGTCCAGGATAAGATGGGTGTCTCGGTTGCTAGAGGAGCCACTTGCATAGGAGTTGATTGGGCTGCCTCATCATGCACTTCCTCAGGTTGATCTGATTCAGCCTGGGGTGTAGAGGTAGATGACTTTGGCTTCTTCTTTTTAGTCTTTGGTTTAGAGGCCATTTTCTTCTTCCTCTTTAATGTCTTTAACTGAGAAGACTGGTCTGCAGCACCATGTTGATCATCAGTGTCTTTCTCAGTTGGGTTTCTCCCTCACAGGTTCAGAAGGAGGAGAGGGAGTTTGACCCTGTCTTGGATCAGAAGATGAAGTTTGCTGAGGCTCAGCTGGAGGTTCTGGTTCAGGTGTCTCTGGTTGTTCAAACTTGACCTCCACTTCAGGTGGGACTTGACTTGGAAGAGAGTGCAAGTCAATGAGTTCACACTTTTAATCTTCTGCTTGATTACCCTTATATGCTCATCCATTGTAGATAGAGACATGGGACCAAGTCTCCTTCCGGAGAATCCATATGACTTCAAGAAGCTCATCATTCTTTGTCTGTCAGCAGACTTTTTGCATTCTTTTGAATGATGGCTCTTGACTTTGCAGCTTCTTCCCTTAGCTTCCTTTTGGTTGTTTTTCTTTCTTTGACTAACTCAAGCTCAAGTTGCTTTAAGTACTCGAACTCAATGAAGTCATAGGACAGGGGAAGAAGTGTATTTGCCTGATAGAAGCCTGTGGCACTCAGGTAGTTTATCATTTTGATTCTATCCTCTTCTTTATCTACCTGAGGTTCTTGTGGAGCCACATCTTCCTGTGCAGGACTTTCTTGAACTGGAGAGAGAGTGGGAGTATGCTTGTGAAGTCTTTTCTGTCTCCTCTCCTCTTTGAATTGGAGAAGTAACCTTGCATCCTCTTTCTCCTTTATCTCTCTTGACACTTCCATGTCAGCCAGTTCATTCAACTCTTCTAAGGGGAGGGAGATGATTTCATCAACATCATAGTTCCTGGTCTGTAAATAATTAATCCTGACTGCCCTTTGTTCATCATTTTGAGTATTTGGTCTGGGGGCAGCCCTGATTGCAGCTTGCATGAATTTTGATGACCCAGAAGAACTTTCTCCCCTTAGCCTCCTTTTCCTCTCTCTCTCTTCCTCCTCAATTTCCTCAGGAGTCATTATCCTTTTCCCTTTGTCACCAACAGACCTTTGTGACTCAGGGTGGATTGAGGCTTGGCCTTCATTGCTTGGTGTAGCTTCCATGCTCTGGCCAGAGAGAGGCTGAGAAACACCTTCACCAGCAGGTGTCTCAGATGGAGTTTGGACCTCTGCAGCAGTTGTTGATGGTGAGACAAGGGTCTCAGGTTCTGCCACTGGGCCTTCAGCCAAGGTTTCCCCTATGAAACTAATCTTAGGGTCCACCTCAGCATCCAGTTGACCGATGACATTGCCTGATTGCCTAAGTCTCCTTCTTAGAGAGAACTCTGCAAGGATCCTGTCTTGGATTCTTTGAGCCAGCCTGTCAGCTTGTCTAGATTTGCTTGGATTGACAAGTGGCATGTTGACTAAATCCAGTCCTTCATAGAAGCTCAGGCTTTGGAACTGAAAGACTTCTTGTTGGCCTTGAACTCTGTGAAGTATGAGGGCTCTTCTGTCATCATCATACCTCCATCTGATGATGTAGTTGCCAGTTCCATGTGGTGGAGATGAGACAGCCCTTGGTATACCTTCCTCAAAGAGACTCCTGATGAGAGAGTCTATAGAGTCCACATTAATGTGAACTTGAGGAAGTTGCTGAGAATGCACAACAGCAAGTGAGGATGGTGAGTCCTCTATGTCCATTCTCTTTGAAGAACTCCCAGGTTCTGTGGTTGTGATAACTTTCTCCCCTTTTTGGTAGCATCACCCACTTGCATAGGTGAGCTGGAGGATAAATCAGTCACTTCCACAGGTTCTTGTGTTCCTGGTTGAGCTCTCCTTAAAGGTCTCTCAGCTAGTTTTTCCTGCAGATATGAAATCTGGAGTTGCTGATCATTGACCCTGTTTTGTAAGGTAGTCACCTGAGATTCCAAGTGACTAACCTTAGAGACTAGATAGGTGCATGTTTGTGACAATTTTTGTACCTTTAGTCTCAAATTCCCCTCATCTTCATCAGAAGAATCACTGGGGGATGAGAGGATTGGACCAAAGTCCTCTCTCTCACCACCAGCTTGAGTTTCTTGGCTGCTGGTTTTCCTCTGCTCACTGGCAACCTCAGTTAAGATGCCAATGGGCTGAGTTGCCATGGTTGAGGTCTTAATGATGTAATCACTTTCAAAAGTGAGAGCCTCTTCCATATGGACATCCTGAACAGGTTCAGATGTGTCCACCTCAGTAATAGGTGACTGATGAGGGATAGACTGAGGAGAGTCAGAGGTACTCATCTCTCTTTGAGTAGGGGAGGAGAAGAGAGACTCATGGTACTCACTGAATCCTAAGTCTTCATCAGTGTAAAAGGATAGGTTGGGAATTGGTTGGTTTAGATCCAAAGGCTGGGGATGGTAGCTATCCCCTGAAGGTTGTTCACTTGAGTGTTGAGACTCAGAGTGAAAGCTTACAGTTGTTGGGCTAATGAGCTCATCAGGTTGAGCTTGAGGAACCTCAGCCCTGATAGGTAAAGTAATGGGAGTGGTTTGCTCCTCAGGAGAAGTGGGAGCTCTGGAGTCCACTTCTTCCTGTAAGGTTGAGTATTGGGGGCCTGCACAGACTCAATAGCCTGAGCAGGGGTTCGTTGGGATTTTCTTTTGTAGGTGATGAATATTGGAGGTTGTGAAGAGGGTAGGAGAGCAGTAGGTGTGGGTTCAACACTAGCTTGGACTGCTATGTTGTCACCTTGAGCAATGAGCTCTAACATTTTGGGACTAGGGCTGTTTCTACCCCTGAGAAGCCTACAGTTGGCTTCTTCATAATTTTAAAGATGCCGGGTCATCTGTCCCAGTTTAAGAATATTGCCTGTTTCCCTCAACTGTGAGCCCAGTTCACAGTTAAGAATGTGTTGAACATATCTAGGAAACATGTAATATTCTAAGGAGTCTAAGTTTGCAAGTAAATTAGTATAAACAAATTGTGAATACCTGAACTTGACCCCCTGAACCATCCCATGAACTATAAAGGAGAGATCCTCAGGAATCTGGTCCCATCCACCATGCTTGTTTGATAAGCTGTGGATAACCACATGGAGCAGGTATTTCCACTGGGATGAGACCTTCCCTTCCTGAAGGTCTTTACAGAGAAATCTCCTTCATAGCCCATCTGCTCGAAGGAATGATTAACCGCTTCTTTTGGGAAGAACACTTCACCTGCTTCATCATCCAGCTGAAGATGTCGGTTGATGATGGCCGGAGTGATGAAAATTGTTCTCCCCTGCACTGTGGCAGACAGTGCCTTCTCCCCATCCATAATGACCTCTTGGCAGGTCTTCCAGAATTCAAGCAAATGATCCTCATATAGAGGAGGATCAATGGTTAGGGAGGTGAAGTAGTGAGACAAAGACAAGAAACGGCAAACCTCTGAGAAATGAGGATCTTTGTCAGAGCATAACAGAGCAACCTGATTGTGTTGTCTGTGTAGCTGCATGGCAAAGTGAGGATCATTTCTGTGTGTAAGGTCAGCCATTGTGAGGTAGCTCAGAGATGAAGAAAAAGTAAATTTCAGAGAGAAAGCTTTGGGTTTTAGGTATGGAAGAAAAGCAGATGATAGAAGGGGGGGAAACCGTTGGGTTTATATGAGAGAGAAGGATTTCAGATAAAGTTTAATGAAAAGGATAAACTTTGAAATCCGTATGTCGGTCCCACCTCTGAAAAAGTAGTTTACCTTTTTGCTCAAAAAGTAGTTTTCTTGGAATTCGAAAAGCTTCCGAAAGTAATTTGTCTTCGGAAGTTGTGATTGAAAAAGCTTCCGAAGCTAAAGTGACTTCGGAAGAATTTTCCTGAGAGTCTTAAAGATTTATGCTTCGGAAGAGAAATAAACTTTTGGATGCTTTGTATAAGAATGAACAAAGCTTCCGAAAGTAATTTTTGCTTCGAAGGAAAAAAGTCCTTAAAAATGAATAAGTGTCTAAGTTAAGAATTTTAAGCTTCGGAAGATAAATTTTGACTTCTTCCGAAGGTAAAAAATTCTTAGACAGTCATTTATTTTGAAGACATATTTTTCTTCCGAAGGTAAAAAGTTATCTTCCGAAGTATCAGAAATTTTCAAGAATCTAAGGAAAGTCTTCAAAAAGAGTTTTTCATTCAAAGAAAACATGAGCTTATGAAAGTGATGAACTAGACAACTTAGGACACACATATTTTAAGAAGAAATAATTAGGTTTTAAGAAAAGTCTACTCAAAGTTAATCATCCCATAGCTGATATCAGATACTTAAATCTCTGTTCATCAAAAGCTTTTGTGAACAGATCAGCATATTGTTCATCTGTGTGAACTTTGACTAGTTTAATTAACCCCTTTTCATAGTTATCTCTTATTAAATGATACCTGATGTTGATGTGTTTGGTCCTTGAGTGCTGCACAGGGTTCTCAGTGATAGAGATAGCACTGTTGTTGTCTATGTGGATAGGAGTCTCTTTGAAGTTAAATCCGTAGTCTAGCATCTGATTTTGAATCCAAAGCACTTGAGCACAGCAGCTTGCAGCAGCAATGTATTCAGCCTCAGCAGTTGATGCAGACACACAGGTTTGTTTCTTGCATTGCCATGAGACAACCCTTCCACCAAGAAATTGACATCCCCCAGATGTAGACTTTGCAGTCATGTTGCACCACCATAATCACTGTCTGTATAGGCATACAGATTGAAATTAGAATTCTTTGGATACCATAAACCAAGTGTTGAAGCACCTTTGAGGTATCTTAAAATCCTTTTCACAGTGATTAAGTGAGACATCTTAGGATTGGCTTGATATCTTGCACAAATACATGTAGCAAACATGATATCAGGCCTGCTAGCTGTAAGATACATAAGAGACCCAATCATAGCCCTGTATAAGTGCTCATCTACACACTCCCCCTCAAGATCTGGACCAAGGGAGTGGTTTCTGGCTATGGGTGTCTTAGCAGTTTACAATCAGTCATGTTGAACCTCTTGAGTATATCTTGAACATACTTTGACTGACTTATGAAAATGCCATCTTCAACCTGCTTCACTTGAATTCCCAGAAAGAAATTAAGTTCTCCCATTGAACTCATTTCAAATCTATCTTTCATCAGCTTTTCAAAGTCTTTGCAGAGCCTTGAATTGGTTGAGCCAAAGATGATGTCATCCACATATACTTGAACTAGCAGAATGTCGTTTCCTTGTCCTTTGATGAAGAGAGTTCCATCTATAGTACCTCTCCTGTAACCATGTTTACAGAGATACTCAGACAGTGTCTCATACCACTTCCTGGGTGCCTGATGCAGCCCATAGAGAGCTTTGTCAAGCTTGCAGACATAATCAGGATGATCAGGATCTACAAAACCAGGTGGTTGTTTGACATAAACCTCCTCATCAATCACTCCATATAAGAAAGCACACTTTACATCAAGTTGGTAGACCTTGAAGTTCTTGGATGCAGCAAATGCCAGGAATATCCTAACAGCTTCTAGTCTAGCTACAGGAGCAAAGACATCAGTGTAGTCAATCCCTTCTTCTTGTGTGTATCCTTGAACAACTAGTCTTGCCTTGTTCTTGATGATGATTCCTCTATCATCCTTTTTATTCCTAAAAACCCATTTGGTTCCAATGGTAGTCTTCCCATGAGGAAGAGGACAAAGGTTCCAAACTTTCTGCCTTTTGAATTGAAGCAGCTCTTGTTGCATAGCTTCAACCCAACTTCCATCCTTTAGAGCCTCCTCAACTTTCTTTGGCTCTAACTGGGATAGAAAACAAGAGTGAAGACAAACATTTGCTTCATGGGTTTGCCCTCTTGTCTTTACCCCGGAGATAACATCTCCAATGATGTTTGTGGTAGGATGAGACTTGTGGATCCTTAGCTGAGGGATCACAGCAAGTTGCTGAGATAGATCCAAATTTGAGAAATTTAGATCTGGTCTTGAAGATTGATCCTCCACATTATCACACTTATCAAGATTAACTTGATCCAATGAGTGTGTGACATCATTGATGTTATCATCTATGGTATGGTTATTAGCATCAAGAGATTCTTGATCACTTTCACCATCACCATTGTTATCTTCTGCAATTGAGATGTCTTTATCTGGTTGAGAAGCCTCTGAACTGGAATTTGAAGGCATGCCAGATGTATCAGCTGGATTTGTCATTTTGTGCTGATAGAAACCTCATTTGCTGAAGTAGTTTCAACTGGAGCTGAAGGTCTTCCTAGCTCAAATCTTGGATCAGGATCACCTGTATTAAATTTTCTGCAGATCCTGAAACATGCTCACAAGATTTATTAAAACAGTTGGTAACTAAATCAAGATCAAATAGCCAATCCGGACCAGACCAGCCACACTGGGAGTGTGCTCATTGAAAGTCACATTGGCTGACTCCTCAATGATTCTAGTTCTGAGATTGTATACTCTATAAGCTTTAGCTTGAGAAGAGTATCCAATGAAGTGTCCATCGTCTGATTTCTCAGCAAACTTGGCAACTTGATCTTTGGTATTCAAGATGGTGCAGGGACATCCAAATGACCTGAGAAAACCAATGAAAGGTTTCCTCTTGTGCCAAAGTTCATAAGGAGTCTTACCATGTGTCTTAACTACTAAGACTCTGTTTTGCACATAGCAAGCAGTATTAACTGCCTCTGCCCAGAAGGTGATAGGCAGTTTAGAGTCAGACAACATAGTTCTTGCAGCTTCAATAAGTGTCCTGTTTCTCCTCTCAGCAACTCCGTTTTGCTGAGGAGTCCTGGGAGCACTGTATTGTCTTGTAATACCTTTTTCATCACAAAATGTATCAAGGATTTGGTTCTTGAATTCAGTTCCTTGATCACATCTTATGGTTTTGACCTTGTGATCACATTGATTCTCAATCTTTAAGATGAAATTCTTTAGAATCTCAGGAGTCTCATCTTTAGTTCTAAGAAAGAAAACCCAAGTGAATCTTGTAAAATCATCTGTGATCACTAGACAGTATAAGGTCCTTCCTAAACTCATTACACTGGTGGGGCCAAAGAGATCCATATGTAATAAGTGTAGGGGAGTAGTGATGGAGTTCTTTTCCTTAGGCTTGTGAGATACCTTGTGTTGCTTCCCTTTCAGGCATGCAACACAATGATCATCACTTGTAAACTCTTTCTTTGGCATTCCAGTTACCAGATCATGTTTGATTAATTTATTCATATTCTTAAAGTTTACATGGCACATTCTTTTATGCCATAGGAAAGACTCATCACTATTTGCTTTAGATAGAAAGCATGAAACTTCTCCAGAGGGAGATGTTTCTTGCAAATCCATCTTGTACATGTTCCCTTTCCTGGGGGCTCTGAGCAGAATATGCTCATGAGGAATGACCACTCCAGGCTTGAGAACAATGCACTCATGCTCAGTGAAGAGCATGTTATGACTCTGATCACAAAATTGAGATACACTCAGAAGATTGTACCCAAGCTCCTTAACAAAGTTTACCTTCTCAATGCTGAGCTTACCATTTGTGACCTTGCCCCTTCCATAAATGTAACCACCTTCATTTCCTCCAAAAGCAACTGGTCCTCCATCAATCTCTCAAAATTATGAAGTAAAGACCTATCGCCTGTCATGTGCCTGGAACAGCCACTGTCAATTATCCAGACATTCTTGTTTGTCTTGAGCTGTTCCTGCACAAAGAAAATGATTAGTTACATTTGGAAACCCAAGCCTTACTTGTCTTGGGTTCAGTAAGTGTAATAGAAGGTAATGCAACAGTAATAGATCCTATGGTTGTACAGAGGGGATCTTCAGCTGTTGTTGATGGAGAAACCTCAGTCATTTGGTCTTTCTTAGACTTCCACACCACCTTTGGAGTCTTGGACTTGACCTTCAAAACCTTAGAAGCTTTTGGAGCTTCACAAGTTTTAATGACTGATACTTCGGAAGAATCTACAGTCACTGCAGTAGACTTTAGTACTTCGGAAGAACTCCTTTCTTCCGAGACCAACTTTGCTTCCGAAGGTAATTTTCCATTTACCTTCTTCTTTGATTTGGAGCTTCCGAAGGAAACAGACTTTCCTTCCGAAGCTTGAGACTTCTTGAGATTCTTTGAAGTCTTTGTATTGGTCATGTGGATAGTACTTTTAGGATTGTATGGACAATCCTTGGCAATATGAGAAGTACTTTCACACATAACACACAGCATTTTCTTCTTCAAAGAAATCTCCTTTTGAGAGCAAGACTGGCCTTGGTCACATCCCTTTTTCACCTTCATCTTGGTAGATGCAGATACAGTTCCCTTGGGCTGTGAACTGTTCTTGGAATTTGATGGTCCAGGCTGTGCAGCAGTGGTACACAGCAGCTCAGTCTTCTTCTTTGTACTGAGATGATTTGAACATGAACCAGAACTCTTGGATAAGAAGCTTTGGTGGATGTCTTCAGTCCTTATTGCTTTGAAACCTGCAGAGATAAACACTTGTTTCTGCTTAGCATCAAAGGTAGCCTTGATTTCTTGAGCCTTCTTTGCTTTCCTTTTGCTCTTCCTGATCAAGTTCTTTCTCTTGGACTTGGTCATCACAGTTAATTTCTTCTCCTCAGAAGGATAGTGGCCCTTGGAGGAATCCTCTTCTTCACTCTTCTCAGAGGGATTCCTCACTATCACTTCTTCATCATCCTCACTTATTGGATCTATGAGAGGAAGCTCATCTTCACAAGTTCCACACCTAGGAGATCTTACAGACAAGATTGTGTGTGGAGGAGCTATCTCATTTGATCCAGTCCCTGTCTATTTTGATAACAAAACTTATTGTGTAGGGATGAGGATATCATGTTCTTGAAGGTCTCTTCTTCAAGAACACTTTTCTCTGCCAGGGCTTTGCTGATCACAAGCTCAGCCTGGCACTTAGTCAACTTAGTGATGAGATCTTGGATCTGAGTTCTAAAATCTGTATGTTCATGTTTTAGTACTGAAATGGTTTTCTCCAAGTCTTCTATCTTTAACTTGTAATCATTTTCAGACTTTCTAAAGTCAGATTTTAATATGTTTAATGACTCAAGATCAGATCTCATCTCTAGGTTGTAGGACCTGTATCTATTTACTTTAGCAATGCATTCAGGGGAGCAAAGATGTTCTAATACCTTGGCTTCATCATGGTCAGCCATCAATGCTTGGTTTGGAGAAGCATCCTCCACCTGAAAACTCCAGTCAAATCCTCCCTCTTCAACAGCAACCGCAGCATGTTGCTTTGTCTTCTCAGCCTGAGGGGTATTGTTGGTGTAGTTTGGTCTGAGTTGTGTTTGACCCCCATTTGCTCTAGGTGCCTTACACTCCCTGGCGAAGTGACCCATAAGGTTACAATTGTAACACTTAACTTTGCTTTTATCCAGCCCAAACTTACCACTGGTAGCATTGCTTGGAAATTTTCTTCCTGTCCTCTTGTAGAACTTCTTGGCTCTGTGAGTGAGAAGAGCCATCTGCTGAACTATCTCCATGTATTCCAGGTCATCTGGATGGATACAGTCTAGGTCTTCAAGAGTGAAGAGATAATTTCCACAGCTTTCATCTGCAGACACAAAGGCTTGAGAAGAATTGTCTCTTGGAATGGGCTTCCTTGAGTAAAGTTCTCCCTTGGTGTCTCCGGGAAGGTGATGAAAGGACCCTTTTGTGAGTTGTCAGGGTAGCATAGGAGATGATGTTGGGGTTCTATGCTGTCCCTTTCAACCACATGAAGGGCTGAACCCATTTGATTGTAGAGTTGCCAGATGAACCTTGTAAGTTCATTATCCATCTGAGCATCCAGAGAATCCCATATAACTCTGTCAGAGTAAGAGTTTTAAGGTTCTCAGTCCTCTTGATTACCACACAATAGTGTGTCCATTGCCTAGGAAGTGAGGACATGAACTTCCTTACAATGTCTCTGTTCTCAAGAGGAACTCCTCCATCCACAAGGGTATCCACAATCTCAACATACCTGAAGTATTGTTGGGTCATGGTTTCACCTGTTTTAAAGGTGAAATTTTCAAACTGCTGCTTCAGAAGATCTTTCTTGTTCTCCTTGGCTTCAGAGGAGCCTTCATACATCAGCTTCAGTGCATCCCACAGCTGTTTAGCTGTCTTGCACTTCTTAAAACCTCTGTACACAGAGTTTGGGATAGCAGTCTGAAGAGCAGTCATGGCCTTCCTGTCAATCTCTACTCTTTTCCTATCTTCATCTGAGTAGTTGGCCACATCTTTAGGAATCATACCAGCACCGGTAGCAGAGGGGGTGCTAGGTATGAAAGGTCCATATTCAACAGATTCCCACATTCTTGAGTCAAGAGACCTGATGAAGCCTTCCATCCTCATGCACCAGGTGTCGAAGTCATCAAGAGTGATCAATGGGGATTTGTTCATGGTTCCAGTCTCCATATCAGTCTTTGAGATGGAAGCCATTTGAAAAGTTTAGTTTTTGTGTGTGTGAGGGATCTTAAGATGGTTAGATCTTATATCACGAGCCTGAATGCTCTGATACCAATTGCAGGATCGTTCAAGGGCTTGAACACAATTACAACACAACAACACAATGAGGAGATTAACTAAACTTAATCAAACAGTGAACTAGGTAACCAAAGGTGATACAGAGAACACAAGTAAAGCAAGAGACAGAACAAGAGAGTATAGTTTTCAAGGGAGCAGTATATTGCTTTCTCAAGTTCTTTTACAAGTGTTACAAAGCATAAAGAAAGATACAAGAACTTGGAATACTTATACTACAACCTACAGCCGGCTATACTATGAAAGCCAGCTGGATACAATTGACTAGACACTAACAAAATCAATTGTAGGATCAAAAGGCATATCTGCCTTTTGACCTTGTGACTATGACATGCCATAGCTCACATCCTTATACATTACAAAAAGGATAAAGTACATAAAGTGGAAAGTTTCAGACTCAAGACCTCAATGTACAGTTACCAAAAGCATGGACCTTTTCACCAACTCTTGTAAGTTGGTGACTTATCAGAGACGCAGCGGAAAAGGTGCTTTATGGAACAGTACATCAGATAAAGCATGTGTACTAAAAGTCTTCGAAGAAATCTGTCTTCATAGGTTGAAGCTTCGGAAGACTTTGTCTCTTCAAGCTTCGGAAGACTTCATGTTAGGCTTCGGAAGATATTGGTCTTGGCTTCGGAAGATATTACACTTAGAGTATTTTCTAATGCTTTGTGTAATTCTTCCGAAGCATTCTTCACTTCAGTACTTAGTGCATGTTGCTGAAACACTTAGGCAGTTTTGGGTTGCATCAGACTTCAGGAATCCTTACATTTCAAGGAATCAATGTCAAATTAATTTCCATATTTTAGTCCTGTTTCATTTGACCTTAGCAATACATGCTGGGTACAGAGATGTTCATTTACTTGAAGTTATTTGTTCCAGCCAGAGTGCTTGAGCGGGCTGACATCTTGCACCATAAAGCTCCAATCAACTTCTTGACCCACTAATGTGTCTTAGTTGACTTTTAGTGCTTTAGGTTTGTTGTGGAGTGTGAAGGAAAATGACTCAGCTAGTACAGTGTAAACACTGGCCTTTATTTGGTCGAACCAAACTTGCTGCTGGTTGGGTTCTGAGGGAACTTCCTTCCAGTTCTTTTAAAGAACTTCTTCACCCTGCAGGTTAACAGAGCCATTCGTTGGACTATGTCCATGTATTCCACATCATCTAGGCTGAAACACTCCAGATCTTCAAAGAAAAACCAAAAGTCACCAGAGTGTCCACTTCCTAAAACAAAAGCACAGCTATCCTGAAAAGGACTCGGCTGAGCCTGTTGAGACCTTGGAGTCTCTGGAAATGTAATGTAAGGCCCAGAGGAACATGATGGCTACTAAGAATGTGTTAGGTACTATTGAGGTTGTGGCGCTTTTGAGCATTCTACAACCATAAGTGTGTTGCAAGCAGGAAGGCTTGAAGGTCTGCTCACTTGGCGGCCACTCTTGTTCTCATCTCTACACGGTATCCATCTAGAATCCGTACAGTTCAGTCATGGTAAGGGAGTTCAGATTTCCAATCATCTTGATAGAGACACAGTAGAACGTTCACTCATTGGGAAGTGCACTCAAGAATTTCCTAGAGAGATCTCTCAATTCAAGAGTTACTCCCACAGACTAAAGGGAGGAGATAAGATCCATGTACCTGAAATATTGCTGGCTCAGGATCTCTCTAGCAATATGAGTAAAGTTCTCAAACTGTTGCTTCAGTGATTCTTTTTTTGAGTAGTTGGAGTTTGCGTACATGTTGGTTAAGGCATCAAACAGTTCTTTAACTTACTAGCAATGCTCAAACCCCACCATGATAGAGTTGGGTATAGCAGTCATCAGAACAATCATGGCCTTGCCATCAATATCAAGTCATTTATGGTCTTCTTCAAAGTAATCTTCCACCACCTGCTCTATCATGGCACTACCTCCAATAGGTGCAAAAACCTTTGGCTTGTAAGGGCCATTGGCAATAGATCTCCACATTCAGCTGTCTTGATATCTGATAAACTCTTCAATACATCTGCTCCATTATCTGAAGTTTTCTGCGGTGATAATAGGTGCTTTAGTCATCGTCCCCATTTCACATTCAGATTTCTGGTTAAGGGCCATTCTGAGTGTAGTGAGTAGGTGAGTGAAGAAGAGGTTGATTAAGATCACACAATCAAGAGCCTAAAAAGCTCTGATACCAATTGTAGGATTAGTTTTTGTTCTCAACACAAGTATTTCTCTCTCAAACTCACTAAGTAACATTCGGGTTTGTGATGAAGCAGAATCCTTCTAAGATTTTATGATAATATACTAAGTAAATCAAAGCAGACACAAAAGAGTAGTTTTCAAAGATACTTGTATATGTTATTTCTCAACTTAAAGTATTATAAGACTCTTACAAGCATGATACATGAGTTACAATGAGAAACTATATATACTACTACCTACAGCTGGACATACTTTGATACCAGCTGGAAACCTTATACTAAAACAAATACTACAAAACTAAAATTAAGGTATCTTAGATAAAGTGTTATATAAGATTCAGTAGTCATGACATGTCCATACATACCTTTTGTCATCAACTAAAGTTAGCTACTGTAATAACTGATAAAGGTGATCAATAAAATAAAGTATGGTCAACTACATGGGTTTTATAGAAAACACCATTCAGTATATTAGATGTGTCTCAAAGAGACCATACTTATATCCACTGGTTTATAGTAGCTACTTCGAATGTTAATATTCTTCCGAAGCCACTTATACTTCAGAAGTGGCTACTTCTTCCGAGGCTCCTTGGAACTTCATACTTCGAAAGTTGTAGTCTTCATTTCTTCTAAGTGTTAAAGCTTCGGAAGAACAGAGACTTTTTCTTTGAAGTTGGAGTTTTTCCTTCCGAATTTGATCTTGCACGTGACTTCGGAAGAACTCCATTTGTCTTCAGAAGTCCACTCTTAGCTTCGGAAGTCCTTTATTAGCTGTACCAAAAATAGTGTAAGTGTTTGTTTTTTGTTGCACCAGACTTTCTAGATCCAACAAAGTTATTAGACTTGAGGTCATATATCTAAAGTGTTAAAATAAGTTGGATATAAGTGAGGTCTTTAATTAAAAAAAAGATATAAAACAAACTAGTGGCATAAGGATTTTCTTAAAGTTACGGGCGGATGCAATATTTTTTTAACATGTCATTAGTCTGATACTAATAGATAACTGATATTTGTCTTCTGAATACTATGACTTATATAATAATAAACTTTACATCAAATCTATGTTTCCAAATCAAGTTATGATTATATGTATACATTGATTACGTTAATATAAGTAAACAACCTAAATGCTATATTGATGTCTTTAATATAAGGTTTTCTCCCCCTTTTAATCATCCTATGTGTATATAAATAATAATTAAAAACAACCTAAATGTTATAGTGGTTTTAGAGATTTGTACATTACCGCTAATTTTTTTTTCTTGAACTGGCCACTAAAGGGATTTATTTATTTTTCTTTTATTTATATTTTTATTTTCAACCTCTAATACTATATATAATGTATGCTTTTAACCCGTTTTTTTAATAAATTTGTTTTCTGGGATAAATGTTGTTTACTAATTTTTTTACACCGGAATGTGCAATTGCCTTTAAATATTTTTTAATGTTTCAATACATCTTTTTTGTATGTTGCTAGTGTTGTGTGATGACATACTAAAATAAATATGAACGTGGTTTGTTAACGAGAACGCTTTGGGGTTTTACAGGGATATGAAATAATATTATATTCTACTTGCTGATTCATAAATGAACTTAACATTGACGCAAGTCACGCAACACAATAAAAATGCGCTATAATTTACATGAAAAAAATTAAAAATATGGAGAAAGAAATGGATCAGAAAGTAGGTATGCAACACATTCTAATATAATATTGTTACACGAGAATAAAACAAATTATTTAATTCGTTAAAAGAATTGCAAGTTGATGAATGGTAAAATAGCTACTATATATATATATATATATATATATATCTAATGGATGGAACTCGGGGGCAATTGTATTGTTTTGAGTTGAAAGTTATGGAATCCAAATACATAATAACACTAGCTTTGGTTTTCTTCATTTTCCTGCATCTCACTGCTTCCAAGACAACATCAAGTCTCTCCAGGCTTTCATGGTGATCTCCCGTTCACTCTTGAAACCGGGTATGCGCGCATATCTTGGATCCATCAATGAGTTCTTTAATTTCGATTTCACTTATTTTAGTTGTTGATGTTATTTGTGTTGAAAGATATGTGGGAATCGGAGAAGAAGATGCAATTCAAGTTTACTACTACTTTGTTGAATCTCAAAGAGACCCGTCCCAAGACCCTCTTCTTCTGTATACCGCGGGTGGCCCCGGCACTTCAGCACTCTATCCTTTACTCTATCAAATTGGTGATTTTCTTAAGTTATCAAATTTTAAACAAAATCATTAGAAATATAGACAAAGAAAAGTACTCAATTTCTGGATCCGTATACGGCCAGTGTAACTCATTTATCAAAATAGATTAAACGGCTTGACTAATGCAACTATATATATGTCTTAATTGTGCAGGTCCACTAAGTATCAATTTTGAAAATTCAACATGGACTAACATTACATTCGACTTGAACGAAAAATCTTGGACAAAGGTTCATATTCTTGTCATGTGCTATGAAATCCAAATCCGAATGAGAATATCTATCTCATATATTCCTTACATATAGATTTAATTATATATATAGAGGTGCGATGAATAAAGAACCCTTTAAGTTTAGAACTATGGATAGTCCACTGAATGTACATATTGCTTGCTAAATGTGATGCAAGTTAGAAAGATAGTAGGATAAGTATCACATAAACTTGCAACGTATCAAATTTATTTTAAATGATGCAACTTATAGAGTTCTCACAAGAATCTGCTTAAAACTGATTATGCATATTAAACAAACCTTTGTATTTATGCATTACTTTTATGTTTTATGTATGTATGGTGCAGTGACAATATTTTTAAAATTTTATACGTTGCTAATATGATATTTGTAGATCTACCGGTTGGTGTAGGGTTTTCATATTCTAAAACATGGGAAGCATCAAGGAGTAGTGACACCGGTTTAGCTTTACAAAGTTATGAATTTATACAAAAGGTAAGTCTTACGAGTAGTTATTGAAGAAGTAATATATAGTTGAGTAAATTTTGGTTGTGTGTTTCTTTATATGATGCATATATATAAACATAAAGTGGCTTGTGGAGCACCCAAGGTTTCTTAATAACCCATTATACATATCTGGGATTTCATACATGGGCATTGTTATACCAGCTGCTACTTTGGAGGTATTCAAAGGTAATAACCTTTTTATCACAATTAATTCACATATTTGTTTTAGGAAAAATTATTAAAAATGTCCTTTTAACTATTCTTTTCATTCAAATACCTTTTAACTAACGTATTTTAAAAAATGGCCACACTTTGAATGGAGCAGTTCGAATTTTAAATAGAGTCATCCTAAGCCTATATAAGATCATACGAACCTTAAATACAGTCTTGCAAGCCTTAAATTGGGTTGTCTAAACCTTAAATAAAGTCATTCGAAAATAAATAGGGTCATTCGAATTATAAATAGAGTCGTTCCAATTTTATTTAGGGTCATTTGAATTTGAATTAGGGTCATAGAACTTGGAATAGGATCGTTCAATCGTGTTTAAATACAATCAAACTTATTTGTAAACAGTTATAGAAGAACTTTAAAAAGGGAAATGTGGACAAATAATTTCCATTTCTAACAACTCTATTTAAGGTGGTTAGACAACTTCGTTGAGTTATGATCTTTTGAAATGGTACGATTAAAGGAATTTTTAAAGGAAAATCCAGGGCCCATTTTGGAGTTTTCCATTGCGTAGAATTGGATGCATCATTGTTTACTATTATTGTGATTTTGTTTAATTTTGGTCAACCAACCCAGCTAAATAAAAAATATCCTCACATATACATGAGCAACAAAACACGGTGGCACTAAAAATATACCCTGGAATTTATCATTTAGTATCTATTATCTAATATCTTATACTGTTACCTCGGTTGGTAAAATATTGATAAAAGTTAAGGACAATTTCGAGACCACTTGGGATCAAAACTAATTACAAGTAATTTATGATGTCTAATTGAGATATTACTACTAAAAAGGATTTATATTTACTTCGACTTATTTAGGTAATGAACGTGGAAATCAACCACAACTGAATATTAAAGTAAGTATCTAACTCCTTCATAAAACTACTGCAAATTTATATTTCTTCATGTTATATGGTGTTAGAAGTAATTACTATGTAGTTCATGGGTGTAATGTGTAATATAGGTTAATTGTTGTTAACTTTTCAGAGAGTTAGTTAGTGATATGAGAGAAATATAGTTGATCGATGAATTGAAGAGGGGTGATATTCTACATCTTTCTTGTAATACTTGTTCATGCCATTCCTGAATGAATTCTTTTGATCTTGTGATTGTTTCGGTTTAATTTGAGTTTCAATTACAACAACTGGTATCAGAGCCACTATGGCTCGATCTTGAAAGTACGGAAGTTCGAAGTAAATTCAAAAGTTGAAGAAGGAATTTGAAGTTAATTCAGAGGTTGAAGAGTTATGATTCACGAAAAGTTTGACCAAGAAAGGTTTGATGGTAGGAATGATTTTAGCCTATGGAGATTGAAGATGAAGGCCTTGCTTGTTCACCAAGGTGTCATTGATGCTCTGAAAGGCAAACACAAGTTGCCCTTAAGGTTGTCTGACATAAAGAAGAAAGATGTGATGGAAGAAGCTCACAATACCATAATTCTGAGTCTTGGTGTTTGTGTACTCAGAGAAGCATTAAGGAGACCATGGTTGTTGGTGTGTGGCCCAAATAGGAAGGGCTCTACATGACATAGGCACTAACTAATAGGCTATACCTAAATAAATGATTGTATACATTCCAAATATTTTCAGGTACGTTCTTAGAAGATCACATTGATGAATTCAACAAAATAATACTCGATTTAGAGAACATTGATGTTGAAGTCCATGATAAAGATAGAGCCATCATTTATTTATATGAACATTTTGTTGACATATTAATGTTTGGGAGAGAAAGCTTATCGATGGAAGGAGTGATTGTTGTTATGAACTCTAAGGAGTTGCAAAAGAGAGGAGAAGTAAAAGAGGAAGGTTTAGAGGGTTTGTTTGTTCATGGAAAAACCAAACAAAGAAATACCAAATCAAAATTTAGTAGTGCACGATCCAAATCAAGAAGCAAACGGAGGTGTTACGTTTGCAATTTGAATAAACATTTAAAAAGGGATTGCCTCGAATGGAAGAAGAAGAAAAAAGATCACTATAACTCCAAGCACCAAGCATAAAATCTTCGATGGATCTGAGAGTGGCTATGATAGGCCAGACTTCTTAATGGTATCATTTTTGGGGACTAAAAAGGAATGGGTGCTTGACTCTGGGTGCTCGTATCATATGACCCCAACCAAGCAATTCGTTTCAGATCTTGAACTTAAAGTCCTAGGAGAAGTACAACTTGGAGATGATAGACCATGCAAGATAATTGGCATTGGTAAGGTCACACTCAAGCTACACAATGAAACAACCATTGAGATCACAAATGTGAAGTAAATTCCTAAATTATAAAGGAACTTAATCTCCATAGTCATGCTTGAAAGGGGAGGCCATCATGTTAGCCTTAGGGATGGAAAGGCTAAGGTTCTTAAAGGGTCTATAGTGATATTTACTTGCATATAAAGGAATAATAACACCTATGTTCTTGATAATATGCAATGAGATCCGTATCTATTCATTGCAGATGGTCATATGCTATGTAATGCCATGTTATGGCATAAAAGGTTTGGTCATATAAGTAATCAATGTCTAAAGGAATTAAAGAAACAAGAATCAATAAGTGATTTGTTTTAGTGTGACTATGAGGACTGTGATAACTGTCTCATGGGAAAGGCATCAAGGGTGAAGTTTGCAAAAGGTGTTCACAACATTACAGGAATTCTTGATTATGGTCAAGCTGACCTTTGGGGTCCCACTAAGAATGTGTCATTAGGGGTGCTTCATACTTCCTATCTTTGATAGATGATTACTCCAGGAGAGTGTGGGTTTTTGTGTTAAAACACAAATATGAAGCATTTGAAAGATTCAAGGAGTGGAAGACTCCGGTGGAGAATCAAACATAGAGGAATGTCAAGAAGCTCATAACTGATAATGGGCTTAAATTGTGTAATAATGAAATAAATCAGTTTTGTAAGAACCATGGTATAGCTATGTCACACCCCCACTAAGAGCGGAAACACGGGGATGTAACGAGACGGGATCATCATAACCATGGTAAGCGATAGAGATGCAATATAATAATGATGACAAGCGTGTCATGACGACACCCGACAACAAGGAACTTGTGTCGTGTTAAGTCAATATTCATGCCAACATAGCCATAAGCATAAACATGTTAAATGATTCACATAACAAAGATGATAACATTGTATGCAATTCTCATAACCCGAGAACAAGTTACAAAATATAATGTTGTTCGAAACAGATTACAACAAATGTTTTCAAAAGACAATGTTTAACCTCAAAATGCATCCTAGGGTCTCCACTAAGGCAGCACACCTAGATCTTTAATTAGCATGTTCACCTGAAAAGATATGCTCAAAATGCTCAACAAAATTGTTGGTGAGCTCGCAGGTTTAAAAGTAAATAAGTATATGATGCTGTATAATAGTTCTTGCGGAATACCGTGAATACAGTTATAAGTAAGCAAAATCACATGACATGAGCTTTACAACCAAACCTAACGACGTACACAAAGAATCTTGTCGGAATTTATTCACCCAAGGCCCGTTCCTGGCGACTGTTGGTACTAACTAGTATACCAACAATGAGGGTGGGGGTGTCAATCCAAGTAGTACTACCAATACCTATCTGTCGGTTCCACACTAGAGTTAAATGGTTGTAAGAAAGAACCACACAGTAGACTCAAGTATGTATCAGATAAGTACTCACAAAACGGTAGCACGTTGATTCCAAGTATGTAAATTGTATGTATGTTGTACAGCATAGAAAACCGGTGGTCATAGTTTTCCCCCATGTTTGTAAATGTTTGAAAAGTAGTATAAGCATAAAAAAGGGCCACGGAACTCACTTGTTAAGTGGTAAGTATGTATGATCAAAGTTCCAACAGTTGTATGCAATGAACGGTCAAACACCTAATGACAATTATTGTTAAGCATTAATGATATGTATAAAGCATATAGTAATGTTCAGTCGGTTCGGGTTGTGTCAGTTCGGTCGTGGGTAACACACATAAGTGGACACACGTATCCGATCTTATGTAGATCCGAGTACCGGAAGGAGTCGTCATTGCCAATGACATCTGTATAAAGATCCTATCGTTATAAGAGAAAGTACTTGTTAAATATTTGTAGTCCTAAATAGGTTGTTGGTAATTGTAAAATTTTAGGTTGATTTAAATTGAAATAGTATCTGCATGTTGATAGCGTTCACTTTAATCTTTGTGGTCAAGCAATGACACTTGTATTGATGTTACCTTATCAATATATGACATTTAAGAAGGGAATTCACACACACAGCATCATCAGTCACACAACAGGACCAGACGCTCGACTCAACACTCCGTTCGTACGAATCAACCTTCAATCTTACGAATCAGCTTCATTCGCACGATTGAACCTTCATTCGCACGATTGACATTCAGTCGTACCACACAACACCCAATCGCACGACTTAACCTCCATACGCATGAATCACCCTACATTCGTACGAATCAGCTTCATTCGTACGACTTAGTCACATGACATCCCTAGTCGCACGACTCAGTCGCTCGAATGACTCAGTCGCATGTCTCAGTCGCACGACTCACCCAGTCGCACGGCTCAGTCGCATGACAGACCCAAACACCTGAACTGCAGGTTCGCAACTGCTGAAGTGCAGAGCAGTCCGTGCACGAGTTTTACACAACAAGGACTTTAAGAAACACACTACAAACACACACAAACAAGAAGCACAAGCATAAAGACATCACACGCACCCACACGACCTTTTGTGTTCGGGTTGACCCGAACACCCGAAACCCTAGAAATGGACAACAGTAAAATGAGCGAGAAAAGGGACAACCAAGGTCGTCTACCTGCAAGGATGGAGTAGACTAGGTTGTAGATGAAGTTTAGACAACGAAAACGAGATGAAATGGGATGGTTTTGGTGCAAAGATGAAGAAGATGTGAAGTGGAGAATAATGAAGAAGAAGAAGATGAAGTGAGGAAGAATGGCTGGGAATGGGGTTTTTATACCCATCCCAAGTTTGCAAAATGTCAATTTTAGTCCCTACACTTAGTCCCGAGTTCCCAAAGTTTGTTTCGGTTGAAAACGACTTTAAAGGTGTTTGTTATATTGATGTTAAAAAATTTATTTAACAATAATTGGCACTTAAAAATAATTTTATTAATGACAATAATTTTACATAAAAAGATATTTTTAGTGATAACGGTGATGAAGTTTGTAAAAGTTTTAAGCATAGCACATGTTCACGAAAGGAACACAAGCACAAAGATAATAAAGCAAGTATGATATCCACAAATAGAGTAAATAAAGATGAGGAGTGAACGATCAAAGAAGAGTTAACGGATAATCACCTTAATTGACGGACCTTGTGGTGACGGATATCACAGTATCCCCCAGTTGAGAGAATTTTGTCCCGAAATTCAGCTGGAGTTATGTCCAAGAGCGTCATCCTCGAATAGATGTGGATATTTGAGTTTCATCTGATCTTCCCATTCCCATGTAAACTTTGGCCCTCGTTTTAAATTCCATCTCACGCGAACAATTGGTATTCTGCTGCGCTGCAATTGTTTGACCTTTTGATCCATGATCTCAATGGGTTCCTCAACAAAATGAAGGTTTTCATCAATCTTGATGTCCTCAATTGGTATGTGAAGTGATTCGTCAACCAAACACTTCTTGAGGTTCGACACGTGGAAAGTATCATGTACGCCGTTGAGTTCTTGTAGTAACCTTAATCGGTAAGCCACTGGACCAATTCTTTCTATAATCTTGAATGGTCCAACGTATCTTGGGGCTAACTTCCCTTTCTTACCAAACTGAACAATTCCTTTCCAAGGAGAGACTTTGAGTAAAACATGATCTCCAATGTTAAATTCTAAAGGCTTCCGACGGTTGTCGGCATAGCTCTTTTGGCGATCTCTAGCAGCTTTTAGTCTGTCTTTGATTTGGAAAATCTTGTCGGTTGTCTCTTGAATGATCTCTGGGCATGTTAGATGACTTTCACCAATCTCGGCCCAACAAACGGGAGATCTGCATTTTCTTCCATACAACGCTTCAAATGGAGCACATCCAATGCTCGTATGGTAGCTGTTGTTGTAAGAGAACTCAATCAACGGTAAATGAGTGTCCCAACTACCACCAAAGTCGATTACACACGCCTTCAACATGTCTTCTAGCGTTTGTATAGTTCTTTCACTTTGGCCATCTGTCTGAGGATGATAGGCTGTGCTTATATCCAATCGAGTGCCCATCGCTTTCTGTAGCGTCTGCCAAAATCGTGAAGTAAACCGGCTGTCACGGTCGGATATGATTGACACTGGTACTCCGTGTCTTGTCACGACCTCTTTTGTGTACAATCTCGCTAATTTATCCATTTTGTAGTCTTCTCGGATCGGCAAGAAATGAGCTAACTTCGTCATTCGATCCACTACGACCCATATCGAATCATGCCCGCTGCTCGTTCTTGGGAGTTTGGTAATGAAATCCATAGCTATGTTCTCCCATTTCCACTCGGGAATTTCAGGTTGCTGCAATAATCCCGATGGTTTTTGATGTTCAGCTTTAACTTTCGAGCATGTCAAGCATCGACTTACGTACATGGCAATGTCTTTCTTCATGCCTGGCCACCGGTACAGATCCTTAAGATCATGGTACATCTTGTATGCACCAGGATGAATAGAATATCACGTCTTGTGTGCTTCATCCATGACCAAGGTACGTACACCTCCCCATCTGGGTACCCATATACGGTCCATGAAATACTATACACCATCGTCCCTGCAAATCATTTGTTTATCCAACCCTCGGAATTCTTCTCCCGTGAGGTTTTCTTCTTTCAACGCCTCACTTTGTGCAATTTGGATCTGAGCCTTTAAATTCGTTTGGATAGTCAATCCCAATGCTCGAGCACGTAATGGTTTCACACGTTCTTTGCGGCTTAATGCATCAGCCATTACGTTGGCTTTCCCCGGATGATACTGGATTTCACAATCGTAGTCACTTAGAAGCTCTACCCAACGTCGTTGATGCATATTAAGCTCTTTTTGATCCAGGATATGTTGCAGGCTCTTATGATGAGTGTAGATAATGCATTTAGTTCCATACAGGTAATGCCTCCATATCTTAAGTGCAAATACTACAGCGCCCAACTCCAAATCATGGGTTGTATAGTTCTTTTCGTGCACCTTAAGTTGTCACGAAGCGTAGGTAATCACCTTATCCTTCTGCATTAACACACATCCCAACCCTTGATGTGAAGCATCACAATATACCACAAAATCATCAGTTCCGTCTGGGAGGTACAATATTAGTGCATTGCACAACTTCTCCTTCAATGTTTGGAACACTTGTTCTTGTGCATGTCCCCAATCAAAATTCTTGTCTTTCTGAGTCAGCAGTGTTAACGGTTAAGCGATCTTTGAAAAATTCGTGATGAAACGACGATAGTATCCGGCCAATCCTAAGAATTGCCGTATCTCTGAAGGCGTCTGAGGTGTATCCCATTTCTTCACTGCTTTGATCTTGTCGGGATCTACATGAATCCCATCCTCATTAACCACATGACCCAAAAACTACACTTCCCGCAATCAGAATTCACACTTCGAGAACTTGGCGAAAAGTTTCTCTTCCCATAATAGTTCCAATATTGCCCGAAGGTGTTCTTTGTTAAATGATTCACATAAAAAAGATGATAACATTATATGCAATTCCCACAACCTGGGAACAAGTTACAAAATATAATATTGTTCGGAACAGATTACAACAAATGTTTTCAAAAGACAATGTTTAGCCTCAAAATGCATCCTAGGGTCTCCACTAAGGCAGCACACCTAGATCTTCAATTAGCATGTTCACCTGAAAAGATATGCTCAAAATGCTCAACAAAATTGTTGGTGAGCTCGCAGGTTTAAAAGTAAATAAGTAATTGATGTTGTATAATAGTTGTTGCAGAATACCGTGAATACAGTTATAAGTAAGCAAAATCATATGACATGAGCTTTATAACCAAACCTAACGACGTACACAAAGAATCTTGTCGGAATATATTCACCCAAGGCCCGTTCCTGGAGACTGTTGGTACTAACTAGTATACCAACAATGAGGGTGGGGGTGTCAACCCAAGTAGTACTACCAATACCTATCCATCGGTTCCACATTGGAGTTAAATGGTTGTAAGAAAGAACCACACAGTAGACTCAAGTATGTATCAGATAAGTACTCACAAAACGGTAGCACGTTGATTCCAAGTATGTAAATTGTATGTATGTTGTACAACGTAGAAAACGGGTGATCATACTTTTCCCCCATGTTTGTAAATGTTTGAAAAGTAGTATAAGCATAAAAAAGGGCCACAGAACTCACTTGTTAAGTGGTAAGTATGTATGATCAAAGTTCCCGACAGTTGTATGCAATGAACAGTCAAACACCTAATGACAGTTATTGTTAAGCATTAATGATATGTATAAAGCATATAGTAATGTTCAGTCGGTTCGGGTTGTGTCAGTTCGATTGTGGGTAACACACATAAGCGGACACACGTATCAGATCTTATGTAGATCCGAGTACCGAAAGGAGTCGTCATTGCCAATGACATCTGTATAAAGATCCCTTCATTATAAGAGAAAGTACTTATTAAATATTTGTAGTCCCAAATGGGTTGTTGGTAATTGTAAAATGTTAGGTTGATTTAAATTGAAATAGTGTCTGCATGTTGATAGAGTTGACTTAATCTTTGTGGTCAAGCAATGACACATGTATTGATGTTACCTTATCATCATATGATTCAAGAAGAGAATTCACACACACAGCATCATCAGTCACACAACAGGACCAGACACTCGACTCAACACTCCATTCGTACGAATCAACCTTATATCGTATGAATCTGCTTCATTCGCACGATTGACCCTTCATTCGCACGACTGGCATTCAGTCGTACAACACAACACCCAATCGCATGACTTCACCTCCATACGCACAAATCAACCTTCATTCGTACAAATCATCTTCATTCGTACGACTGATCCTTCATTCGTACGATTGGCCTTCAGTCGTGCGACGCACGCACAATCGCATACATCCATTCGGTCGCATGACTCAATGGCACACAACATTTATCCACATTGACTCAATCACACACATTCATTCGATCGCACGACTCAGTCGCATGACATCCCAGTCGCATGACTCACGCAGTCGCACGACTCAGTCGCATGACAAACCTAGTCGCCTGAACTGCAGGTTAGCGACTGCTGAAGTGCAGAGCAGCCTCCGGCTGCTTCGTGCACGAGTTTTACACAACAAGGACTTCCAGAAACACACTACAAACACAGACAAACAAGAAGCACATGCAAAAAGACATCACACGCACCCACACGACCTATTGTGTTCGGGTTGACCCGAACACCCGAAACCCCAGAAATGGACAGCAGTAAAACGAGCGAGAAAAGGGACAACCAAGGTCGTCTACCTGCAAGGATGGAGTAGACTAGGTTGTAGATGAAGTCTAGACAACGAAAACGAGACGAAATGGGACGGTTTTGGTGCAAAGATGAAGAAGATGTGAAGTGGAGAATAATGAAGAAGAAGATGATGAAGTGAGGAAGAATGGCTGGGAATGGGGTTTTTATACCCATCCCAAGTTTGCAAAATGTCAATTTTAGTCCCTGCACTTAGGCCCGAGTTCCCAAAGTTTGTTTCGGTTGAAAATGACTTTAAAGGTGTTTGTGATGAAGTTTGTAAAAGTTTTAAGCATAGCACACGTTAATGAAAGAAACACAAGCACAAAGATAATAAAGCAAGTATGATATCCACACAAGGAGTAAATAAAGATGAGGAGTGAACGATCAAAGAAGAGTTAATGGATAATCACGTTAATTGACGGACCTTGTGGTGACGGATGTCACATGCTAGACATCGGACCATTCAAGGGGCACCTTAACAAATTGGCCTTGTTGAGTGTATGAATAGAACTCTATTAGAAAGGGTTAGATGTATGTTGTTGAATTCAGGTCTTCCTAAGATTTTATGGGAAGAGGCTTTAAAAACTGCTGCTTATCTGATAAATAGATCACCCTCTAAAGCCATAGGTAAGATGCTACCAATAGAGAAATGGTTAGGTACTAAGACGAGTTATGATCATTTAAGGGTGTTTAACTGTCTAGCTTATGGTTATAGTATTGTCGTTGAAAGATCTAGAAGAGAGATCAAACCTCCTTCAAGATATAAAAATGACCTCTCAGTAATCGTTTTTGATGTTGATGAAGAGGAAATCTATAATGAAGGTTGTCATATGAAGAAGCAATGGAGTTAGTTAAAAGTCATAAATGGTTGTCAACTATTTAAGATGAGATGGATTCTTTACTTAAAAACAAAACTTGGGTGCTTGTTGATAAACCTAGGATCAGAAGTTAGTGGATTGTAAATGTCTCTTCAAGATAAAAAAGGGTATGTCAAGTGAGAATCCTAGATACAAGGCAAGGCTGGTGGCTAAGAGGTTCACTCAAAGGGCTGGAATTGATTATAGTGAGGTTTTCTCCCCTATGGTTAAACAAACTTCTATTAGATTTATGCTTTCACTCATTTTAGTATTGGATTTATAACTAGAGCAGCTTGATGTAAAAACTGCATTTCTACATGGATTCTTTGAAGAAGATATCTTTATAAGGTAACCACCTGGATTTATAAAGGAAGGACAGGAATGCAAGGTCTGTTATGGCAAAGATCATTCTATGGTCTTAAGTAATCACCAAGATAGTGGTATATGAGATTTGATAGTTATATGTTGTCTTAGGGTTTCAAGAGAAGTGAATATGATACTTTTGTGTACTGCAAGTTGATAATGATAAGCATGTTTATCTCTGCTTATATGTAAATGACATATTGATTTTATGTAAGAGTAAGCCTAGAGTTCAAGAAACAAAGAAAATGCTTATGTCAAGAGTTTGATATGAAGGATCTTGGTTGTGCTAAGAAAATATTAGGCATAGAGACTTATAGAGAAATGGGTAACGGGTTGATTAAATTGTCTCAGCAGTCATATTTGGACAAGGTGCTAAAAACTTACTTTATGGACCGATGGAAGGGAGTGATTACTCCCTTGGCTATGCATTTTAAGTTGTCAAGTTTAGACTGTCTTGGTACACACAAAGAGAAGGTTGATATGAATGTTATTCCTTATTCCAATACAGTTGGAAGTCCCCTTTATTTGATGATCTGTACTAGACCTAATATTAGTTATGTTGTGAGTGTTGTTAGTAGATACATAAACAACCATGGAAGGTCTCATAGGGAAGCAGTGAAGTAGCTCTTAAGGTATCTGTTGGGTACAACAAATACAATAATTAAGGCTTAATTGGATTCTGATTTCGCAATAGATCATGATAAAGGAAGGTCACTTACTAGATATGTATTTTAGGTTTATAGTGGCATAGTTAGTTCCAAGGCTACTTTGCAGCATCTTGTAGCCTTATCAACCATTAAAGCTGAATTTGTTGAATTAACTGACGTTGTTAAGGAAGCCATATGGCTTAGAATATTTGTGTGTGAAACGGGTATTTTAATTGATGATGTTATGGTATAATGTGAAATTTAGGAGCTATACAATTGTCAAAGCATTAGGTGTTTCATGAAAGATACTAGCATATCAATGTTAAGTTGTATTCGATATAAGATGTTCTTTCTACGAAGGAAATTAGAATTGAATATGTTGATACTGATCAAGATGCACTTGATGCTGTGACTAAAGTGTTCATTGTCCTAAGTTTTTAAAATTTCTACGTATTCTTCATATTACTTAGTTAATCACTTGATTTACTTTCTTAGGTGGAGATTGTTATATAGTGTTAGAAAGTAATTACTATGTAGTTCAAGGGTGTAATGTGTAATATAGGTTAATTGTTGTTAACCTTTTCCGAGAGTTAGTTAGTGATATGAGACATATAGTTGAGAGATATATAGTTGAGCGATGAATTGAAGAGGGGTGAACTTCTACGTCTTTCTTGTAATACTTGTTCATGTCATTCTTCAATGAATTATCTTGATCTTGTGATTCTTTTGGTTTAATTTGCGTTTCAATTACAATACTTTGATGGATGACCAATTTTACAATTGTTGTATAAATGCCAAAACATGACATATGGAGACCGTTAACACAAAAGAGGAGAGATAGATAGATAGATAGATATATGAGTATCTACCTGTCACGTAGGAGTATGGGTGGAAGCCACCACACCATTGTTCATTTCATTAAACTATTAACATACATAAAGAATTAGGAAATTTAGTTTTTAATAATTCAAACTATTAATTTTTAGAAAGAGTCTGATTAGAATTAATCTTAACTTTCGATTTTATTACTAATAACAGTTATAGTCCAACTGCTCGTTAACTATGCTAGTTTTTTATGGTGTATCACATGACGTGGGTATTAACATGATGTATAATATAGTTATAATAAAAGATATATGAATAGAGTATTTAATTATTTTTGCAAAAGGATCATTTCTAAAGTATTTTTAACTTAACACTAGCTTTTGCAAAAGGAGACAAAGTGACACAAAAAGTGAGTAACATATTTATATTTATTATTTTATTATGTAATACGTAATGTCACATGACGCATCACAAGCAACATTGCAAATCATGTCATAAAAAACTAGCGGAGCTAACAAACATTTAAACTGATACCGACGTTACTAAAAGATAAAAGATTGAAATTAATATTGATCAATTTGTGAGTTACGATTAGTATTATTTAATGGTCAATAGTTGGGATAAATATTGCTCAAAGAATAATAACGAATTTCAATAGATTTTTGACAATTTACGGTATCATAAATACCCCTGTTTTTAGTAGTAGGTATTAACATTTTTCCAATTATGCAGGGATGCTTATGTGTGAGCCCACTAACAGACAAATTCAATGATTTTAATTTAAGATTAGAGTTCGCTCACCGGCTTGCACTTATATCAGATGACATATATGAGGTAACGTAGAATACTTAATACTAACATACTAACATATAGTTAATACTTAATTAAATACTAACTTGAAAACATACTTACTTTATATCAACTTCGTAATATAATGCTTCACAATATGTTCGACATGCTCTTGATTGGTGTTATATTTCAGTCTACAGTAAAAACTTGTAATGGAAATTATATAAATATTGATACGGATAACGCACAATGTTCATATAATCTTCAACGGGTAGATGAGGTACACCTTTATTGCCATTATAATTAGATATTAATATTTGCTTTTAATTTATCAAATGACTAATCCCAATTCCCCATACTAGTGCACAAGCGGACTTAACATAGCAAATATATTGGATTCAGTGTGTGATGCTGCAAATCCAGAGCCAATTTGTCGAGTAGTTTTTCTTTCTCATATTAAAATTATGTCAGATATACATATGTATATTCATATAAATGCATACATACATTAACATACATATATACATATCTATATATATTTTTGGGAAGCTGCTCAGATATATTTAGAGAATTGGGCAAACTACAAAGATGTTCAGAAGGCACTCCATGTTCGTGAGGTACGTGCTCATGCACAATAAGCTAACGGGGACCGCATGACCATTTTAAAGGTCGAAGGAAAAATATATAAACGTCCGGTGCCTTTTTTTAAATTTTATTATTATAAACTCTAATCCTTATCCAAGCATGAAAATGATGATAATAAACTTAAACGTTTATCGGAGACGCTAATTATCTGAGGAGCCAAGTCAAACCTAATAAAAAATATTCTAAAGTTGGCAACTAAGGGACACCATTTACTCATTTAGGGTGCAGTGGGTGGGTGCCATAGATCGATCAAAAGTAGCAGAAATGATGTGACAATAATGTATGAAAATATAAATAAACGTAACCGTAGTGTTATCTTCAGTAAAGCTCGAATTCAATAAACAAAGTGTCGTGTTTTTATGTGTGCAGGGAACGATTGAAACTTGGCACAAAAACAATGACTCTCTCCATTATGATATGAACAAAGAGGACACTGCGTATTACTCCTTTGATATCTTCAGCAGTGTTGACTACCATAAACAACTTGTTTCAAGAAACTCCCAAGTTTTGATCCTTAAAACAAATACTCTTAAGCATAGATAATTATTTTCGGTCATACATGTTCATTACTTGTATGAGAATATATATATATATATATATATATACTTTTTTTTTTTAATTTTCTTTTGGCAGTGGTGATCATGATATGAATTTCCCATACGTGGGCACTGAGAAATGGATAAAATCTCTCAATCTTCCTATCGAAAGCCCATGGAACCCATGGTTTGTTAGCAACCAAGTTGCTGGGTGAGACCCTTTCTGTTTTTCAAAAATCTTTTGTTAGAGCACCCATAATAGTCGGTGATGGTGCTTTCAAGACGCTTTAAAAGGGGATGGCGTTTTCAAATGAGAGGGTTGGGTTCCGGAAGACTTGGGTATTTTTTAAATAAGTTATGCTGTGTTTATGTAGTTCTGTAAATCTATAACAAAATTATGACGTATACTAAATAATTACTTTATTTAAAATTTAGTTGGTGTTATGAAAGTAAATAATATAAAACAGCTAATTTTATTTTTCCTAATAGTACAAGAAGATGAGAAGTTATGATTTGTGAAAGTTTTTAATCTTCTCTTGGAGATCATGAATTTAGTCATTAATTGACGAATAGTTTTTAACTTGACTAATAATATAGAGCAAGGTCTTGGACCCGGATCATTGTAATCAAAACCCTACGCTTTACCATCAAACCAGCAACCTATAAAAATGTTAAAGCACTATGTTTTTATAGACTTTTAACCTAATAACCGCCTACTACTATTTATCCCCCCCCCCCACAATGTAAAAAGTATTGCGATGGATGTGTTTTGGGTGGTTTTAGGATTTATTACAAGAATTGTTATTTTTAAAAGTTTGAGTGTGTTTTAAAGTGATAGTTAACTGAGCACATTTTTAGCTGATCGTTCTTTGCTTTTGTAGGTACCGGACAACGTATGCTAAGAACGGATACACATTAACGTATGCAACTATCAAGGTATATGACAGCTAGTTAAGTCGCATATATAGCCCATTAGCCACGTACTAGCGAGTCACTATATTCAATCGGAAGGATAAACTTCGAGTTTCAGTTATATTGCTTTAAACATATTAAAATGAAACTATAACAATAGATACAAGGTAAGCATGCATGGAACGATTTAAGGTTCAAACCACACCAAATCCGAAGTCCAAGTTTCTGGTTTTTAGAAAACTGTTGGGTTTTGGTATTTTTGGTTTTTGGTTTCATGTACGGCCACGGTTTTTTGTTTTTCTCTGTTTTTTTCCGGTTTTGGCCTTAATTTATTCGGCCATAAACTTTTGGTACCGAATTTATTGAGCTTCAAGCGTTTGAGCTTTTTCTATACCTGTATATTACTTAACTTTCGAATAAAGAATAGATATACACATATTTATAAACAACCATTTAATAAAAACAAGTTAACTCATACATTTACATGGTTCGGTAGTTTTTGTTGGATCCAGATTTTGCGGTTACTACAAAAACACTATCCAAAACCGAATCATGAACTTTGGTTTTTAAAAAATGATTAAACTTAAACTGTACAATTGGTTTTTTGTTGGGTTCGATATTTAGATCAGTGTGGTTTTACAGGTTAAATGGTTTGAGTTTCGTTTATCATTTTTTCTCACCCTCAGCTATAAATGATTTATTTGAGTTACTTAGGGTGTTGGTCACGGAGTAGCACTATACAAGCCAAAAGAAGCACTGGTTATTGTGGATGGATGGCTTTCTTCTCATAGTTATTTAAGTGATTCTTAAGAATGAAAAATACCACTATTATCAATGCAGTTGCTGATTCTGAATTTTGTTATGAACATCTCATATATCTATCAAGTTAATATATTTAGTTCAATATCAATTTTGTTTTAGTATATTTAATTTGATTTTACAATGATGCGAGAACTAATACGAACAAGAATTACTCCGCGTGATGCGGCCTACTCGTACGGCTAACAATCAAAAGATGGTCGGGGAAAATTGGTATGCACATCATGTATACATATAAGTAATGGATAAGAAAGAATAAATTAAACCATCGCAAACCATAACTCCTTCGCTTCCATAGACAGCAAGAGCCGCCGACAACAACGGGGCAAAGCCTAAAACCTCTAGAAAGACATGGAGCTTTAAGATGAGAGAATTTAAAAAGTTAAAAGTTCTAAAAGTTTACAAACATAATAAAAAACCCACACAACACAATTGTTGTTTAAAAGGACATATGTCAAACTGAAAAACCACAAAGCTAAAACCCATCAATTGCTGGATTATAAACCAAGATAAACTTACAAAACCAAAAATTAATGTCATAAAACCAACCCATAGTTTATCTATAAACATGTACAACCTACATTTGCATATTGTAAAAATAACAATCACTGGGTTAGAGAATGATATTCTCATTTGATGTGAATGAACAAGAACCGAATATGACGATTGAGTCAATGACTATAAGGCGGAATCAAACAATCAAGGAACATTGAATGTAAGAAATACTCATAAATGTTATTTGTATTAATAACGGCAACCAGTTACAATGAATGCTAGGGTAAGAACATTTAAATAGTAACAAGACTCCTTGTAAACAAAAGATTCTAATTGTCTAGAATGTCTATCAATAGTCACCTCACATACGAGATGTTCTATTCTATTTACAGGCTGAAAAGATGCCATTACAAAATTACTAAACTACCCCTGACTTATACATCAGATAACTAGTCTGAGTCTTCATCAGCATTTCTTTTGTTCATCCGCATTGACTAATGTGGATGTGTTGATCTTGATGAACATTTCTCTTCGGTCTCCAGTATTAGTGTTTGGTCATCAGCATTCACAAATGCGGATGAACAAACACATGCACATTTGTTTCCAGGCATCCGCATTAGTAAATGTGGATGTACAAATACTTGTCAGCATTTGTTTCCGGCTATCTGCATTTGTTAATGTGGAAGAATAAATACTTGTCAGCATTTGTTCTATGTCATTTGCATATACTAATACGGTTAGTCGACACTTGTATTCTTCTTTGCAGATTCTTCATCCACATTTGTTTTTGGACTTGTGGGATTTCCAGCAGAACAACCATCAACCGTCACTTGAATTGGCATGTATGAACCTTTCAGGGTCCAAAAATACTACCCCTAAGGATTATATAGCCTAAGTTCTTCAAGGGTTTAATGGTGGTTGAGGTCGGGAAGATTCCGCTAGGTCTTGTGGAGGAATAAGAGGTTCTACCATAGATGGATCCAGAATGGCCTTTATCATGTTGACAAAGTCATTTGCATGAGACATCTTCTCTCTGTTCAGCACATGGATCTTCAACCGGCTCATTATGTAGATGGCTTCTAAGGGTAGCTTCTTTAGAGAAATGGGTTCCCATATTAACACTATGGAGAACCCATCTCTATGAATCAACAACGCTCCATCCACATCCACCTATAACTTCACAATATTACCCAATTGTAGAGGAGTCTTCTTCTTCTTCCTTTGCTCCCTCTTAACATTGATTCTATCGAATGCCATGTTTATAATCTTTATACATTTTAGAAAAAATACAAATCTTCTTCTCCCATTTTATTCATTATCTCTCTGAAATGCCTTGTTTATATGTAGTGGATATAGGATTCATCTAACAATCTCACCTCATATCCACTAAAGAGTCTAATTTCAGCTCCTACCTTTCCTCCCCATCTTCTTTCAATCACCAACTCATATGTCTTTTCATTATAATAAACATTTGAGATTGGTTTGGAGGAATGAATTCTGTTAGATCTCGTATGCCCAAGACACATACAAGATTGATGTGGTTAGTACGTTATGATCCAAGTCGGGTCATACCCAATAACAAGCTAAGAAAACACCAATAAATATTTATTTGTTGATGTGATCATACAAATAAATATTGACACCAATTTGGATTACTGCTTTTGAAATAGAACAATATTATATGGATAATTTATTCATGAGAAACTATTTGTATTATTGTTTGATTGAGTTAAATAATAACAAATAAAAGTGTGTTCAAGTTATAAAAATTAAAAATGTTTTAATTTTATAAACATATGGGTTAAAGATTATGGTATTTTATAAAATTAAAAGGGGGGGAACCCATTTTTGAAGGACATTTCAGCCACCCCTTGGGGCTCCCTCTCCTTGGGATTCCTTTCCTTGTTTTATGCAAGACTTGAACCATTAAGACACTCCACTCCATACACACTCTCTCTGACACACATAGCAACTCTCTCCTCTTTTCAAGCTTAAAATTAGGATTTGAAGTGGGTCTCTTGCTAAAATTTTGGATTTGATAAGATGAGCAAGAAGGAGGCTTTGGTGTAGCACGTCTAACAAGTAGGGTGTTTGAAAGAGTTTGTGGGTATACTAGCTTGAGGCCTTCTCCTTTGGAGGCTTTGGATTCAAGAACATCATCATCTTCTCCATCGAATTCCATCCATCTTCTTGTTCATAGAAAGGTTGTATTCTATGAACACCCTATGGTTGTTAATGTTTGATAGCATTTCTTTTCACATATATGTGATCCTTGTTCTTGGGTTTGTAATCCTGACATATAAAATGGTTATTTTCAGAATATAAACAAGTTTAATATCACATTATATCCGCTACATTTTTTGGTTTAAATGGTTAAACTATCTTTGATAAACTTGTAACAAACCATCAATGGCATCTAGAGCCGGTTATGTGGAAAACATACTTCAAAAGTTCTTGAAAAGTTAGTTTTCATGGACTTTTTCACCTATTAGGGGTTGTTTTATTGTGGATGGATGAATCCCTTATGTTTCAAGGTTTAATCTCACATGCTTTAGTATAAACCTTGGAAGATTAACATCAAATGGTTAATTGTGTTGTTTGGACAAAACCCTAAAGTTTTGGTTCATGTTGGCCAGAACTTTAAGGTTATAAAAAGGGGTTCATTGTTGTTCTTGAATGTTGTATACGATACATGTTTTGGTGCATAAAATTTCCTTGACCAATTGTGCTTGGATTTGGTTGAATGTTTGTCATGTTTGGTTTTATTCTTCCAAAGGGATGTAATAATATTTTGTGTTTGTATCTTTGGGTTGTAATTTATTTATTCTTTGGTTATGTAATAAATAGATTTGGTTCATTTCTTTCATTACAAAAATTGTATTAGGATATAATTTTTGTAAAAGAAGATGCACAAGTGGAAGACCCAAAGGAAGACACAAAGGAAGGACACAAAAGAGACATGGACACTAAGCATTTGGATGTGGATTCAAGTGGGAGTTCATGGACACCTTTCGATATGTCATTGTTAACCCTCATGAAAGACCTAATGACAACACATGTGATGGCAAACAAGTGTTGTCAACTTAGTGGCTATTGTTATGCACTTGTGATTGTAATGGTTGTGCTTGTTTGTTTCATGGATGGTGTTTGATACTTGGATATGCATAACAAACTTATTAACAAACATAACAAGCTAAAAAATTATAGTTCATTATTATAAGTGGTTAATAAAAGGTTATTAAAAGGATTAATGATTTTAGTAAAAATGGTTTTATTAAAAGGAGAACCATAGGGTACCATGTGTTTGAAAGCATGCAAATACAAGGTACATAGAGTTTTCTAAACTAGAGTTATGAAAACATAAAAATTTCTTTTACAAACAAGTTTAACGCCATCCTTTTGCACAACACTTGAGTCACTTGGAAATTCTTAATGGGATAAAGATCACCTAACCATTTTGAGGGAACTTGTGATTTGAGGTGGGGATACCATATTTGTGGGATAAAGGTCACCTAACCACTTATGTTGAAAACCACATGTTAGGGACCGTGTACTAGACGATGTACTAACCGATTAACGTGTATACCGAACCAAATAGTGCGGAATCCTATTTGATTGGCGATCCAATCAGTGAGAACGCACGTAGAAACAATTATGTAATTGAATCAACGTTAAGAATCGATTAGGAATCGATCTACTGCGATCTATGAACTTGGAGTATGATCTTAGAGGTCTCTGGACGGCTAGGGTACATCTAAAGTTGAAGTTTGTATTAGTGCTTACGTTTTTCAATGAATTAGGTGGTATTTATAGGTTAGGGTTACTCATTCGTGCGACTGAACCATTTGCATGGTTCAATCCTGCGATTGAGCCATGCGGTTGATCCATTCGCACGACTGAGTGTTCAGTCATGCGACTGAGTCAGTCGCATGAAGTTGTTTAGGCGTATGGACTGTTTAGGCGCATGGACACTCAGTCGCATGGCTATTCGGACGCATGACCACTGTTGGGGCGCATGGTCCAGTTGGACGCATGAGAACTTCACTTAACCAAGTTTGAATGTATTCATTATTATAACATTATGTATATCAATTCAAATAATCACAAACCTATATAATCTAGTCAATATGCATTACACAACTCATTAATCAAATATTAAACATTATAAATCATAACCAAACATTCTCATTTCATTAAGTACCCAAGCATTACATAAGTGTAAGACATTCAAGACATATTACATTAAGATCCGAATCTAGGTACATATGTATCAACAAACTCCCTCTTGGACCTAGATCTATCTGTCGTCTTACCTTCTTCATAACCTCCTCGTACTTCTTGTAGTTTTCCTCTCTTGTGACTCCTGCATGTATTTCAAATGCAAAGCAGAGCCATATTTTGGAATTGGAGGGCTTGTACAATATCCTACATGTCATTGAACAATGGCCACTTGTATAGAGTGTAGACATCGTCAGCTGACAAGTTAGTAAGCCACATCAGGTCAAATACCCTGATAGTATCCATTCTGCCCTTTTTGTTCAGAACTATGACAGCTTCCCCTGTTCTCCAATCATATTACCACCACTGAAGCATTTCCCTGAGAGGGATTCTTGACATTATGCGTGGAGGACTCCACTTCAGCACTATTTTTGGCTTTCCAGTTATGAGATCAACTTCAGACCGTCTGATATACCTCGTAGGTTTCTTCAAAGCAGCCTCAAACCAGCCTGACATCTTTCTCGGGTCAGCATATAACAACTTTAGTTTAGCCAGCTGGTTGAGCTCAAAACCAGGTAGAGACTTTAGATCATGTGCGAATCTAAAGTACTCAATACCTTTTTCTCTCTTCACCACGTATACATTAAGATCATCAAAATGGGCCCACGCGATAATCTTGCCTAACACCTTGTGATGTTTCTTCACTTTGTAGAGCTTGGTCTAGACATTCTGTTTAGGAGTAGCGCATTGGGCTCGGATGTCCTCAAAACAAGCAGCCCATTCAGCCTTTCTGATATCAACATCGGTGTTTGAGGCTTGGGCTTGTTCTTCAACCTTCTCGGACTCTTGCTCCATCTTATCTAATATCTTAAATGTATTACTGACCAGGGAGTCACCCAGATTGGGGACCATATTTCCCTCTTTGTCAGCATACTCGAGATAGTGCTCTGCAGTGACGTCCTCGATCTCTATCTCATCAATGTCGTTTAGCTCGTCGTCACTAGTTTCTTCAAAAGTTGGAGCGTCCTTGACAATCTCATCTGCATTGAGTTTGAACATTTCTGCTCTTTGTTCGTCAGTGGGATTGTGAATGATTTCTCCTTCTTCAGGAGTGTACATCACCGATCTCCTTACTATACCCTGCAGATCAAGAATCAACATGAGCTGAGTCTTGACCTGTTGGAGGGGAGCAACATCATATTCATTCCTCTGTAAGTTTGGATCTGCTTGATTTATACATGTAACACAATAATCATTAGTTAATAATCAAGACAGAAATACCAACATTAAATATAAACATTCATTACATGAATGTGATACAAGATTCGAATACATATGGTTTAAATAAAGTAAATAACTAAATATTACTCTTATCCTGTATCCTCTGCTCTTCTGCTACCGGGGCGGATGTGGAGGCACTCTGATCTTGAGTCCTTTTGGGCCTCCGTTCGCTTGTAGATATGGCACCTGCAACAAAAGAATCCTCTTCATCATCATCAACATCTGCATCTGTATCACCCTCGTGATCATCACCATCATCATCATTATCTCTGTCTCCTTCTGCGATCTTCAAGGGCTCTTCTTTGGATCCTTTGAGCTTTAGCATGATAGTCTTGTTTGCAGCCTCCGGCTCTTCAATATTCTTTGCATGTTGCTCCTGGAGCTAAAACATCTGCTGAGCCTGCTGATCAATCAATCGAGCCTGCTGAGAAATCTACTGAGATTATGCAGCAGTAAGGTCTACTAACTGACGAATCTGTGCAGTCTTCTTGTCATCGGCTGCTAACAGACACATCACCATATGGTTCAGCGCTGATAGCTGTTCCTCTACCCCAAAGGAAGGTAGAGGTGATCCAGATAGATATGGAGAGAAAGATGATGGAGCAGCTGGATGGCTAGTGGTGGTGGTGGTGGCAGTGGTGAAGATTGGGGGTAATATAGATGAAGGTGGTGGTGGTGTGGGTATGGTGGATATGGTGGTAGATGAGGTGGTAGTAGTGGTGGTAGGTGGAGTGGTGGTAGTGGATGGAGTGGTGGTGGTAGGTGGAGTGATGGTAGTGGTGGTAGTAGTGGTGGTGGTGATGAACGTCAGTCTTCTCTTCTTCTTCTTCAAGCTGTGGGGCTGAGCCATCCTTTTCTTCCTCGATCCTTTTGAGGAGGATGCTCCCCCTGGAACACGGCTTGGCTGATCTGGAGTGTAGGCAGAGGTAAATTGATGCACAATTCCCTTTTCCTTGCAGTAGGCCTCCATCCACTGATTCTTGAACTGGGTTCTGTTGTCTGAGTGTACTTGTCATACTTTCAGCTTGTATATGGATTCGAGTCTAGTTACTAATTCCTTGAAGGATTCAAATGTTTTCGATTTGGACTTTAGAAACATTACCAAGAGAATCTTAAGTAGTCATCAGTAACTACGTAGCAGTACAAGTCGCCTGCGATGCTTCTTGTACTGACTGGACCAAACAGACCCATGTGAAGAAGCTCAAGAGGTAGTTCTATGGAATGAACTTTCTTTTCCTTATGAGACTTCTTTGTCTGTTTGCCCTTCTTGCACCCAACACAGAAATCCGTGAGTTGGAAGTTTTTGACATTCACTCCCCTCACTAGATCATTCTGGAGCAAGTGATTCATCTTCCTCGGATTGATGTGTCCCATTCTCCTATTCCAGGAGATGGAATCTTTCTTAGTAGCTTTGGACAAGAAGCATTGAACGTCACGATCCTTTGTGGAGGCCTTTGAAAGATCCAAGACATAAAGATCATTATATCTTGAAGATGACATTAGGACTTGGTCCTCCGGGATCACGTAGTCCTTCTTCAGAACGTAGCACATCTTCTTGCCAAAGACTACTTTGAAGCCTTTATCACATATTTGAGAAACAGAAAGTAAGTTATTTTGTAATTGTTAGACATAGTTTACCTTGCCAAACTTAACTTTCTGATTTCCCACTTCCCCTTGGGTTGTGATGTACCCGCCTTTGTTTCCAGCAAATGAAACATGCCCTCCTTCGATTTGTCTAACGTTTGATAAGAGAGCTCTATTCCCCGTCATGTGCCTGGATGCTCCGCTATCTACAATCCACGTGTTAGCCTCAGCACTATAGCAAACATCCAGCACATTCAATGAAAACATTAGTTCATGTTAGGAACCCAAGCCTTCACTGGCTTGGGTTTCCCCGAGGCATCACACAACATTAACTCAACCCATTGACCATTTGAGGTTGAGAGAAGCTCAAATGTATGTTTGTTCTCATTTTCAGATGCTGAGGCAGATTTTTCTTTCCATAGACCAGCTTTGTGTAAGGCCTGTTTATGATAAACAGACGACTGACTCATGGGTTGAACTTTGTATTCACTATCCCTTTTAGGAGGCATCACTGAGTTCCTCTTAAAAGATCTAGTTTTAGATGCAGGAAGTTCAACTTTCCTCCTCGGTGTCTGATAATAAGGACAATTAGACGCAATGTGACCTTACTCTCCATAATTGTAGCAAGATGTGCTTTCAACTTTATGGTTTATTTGTTTTTGTGGAGATGTAGGTGTCACAAGGATGACCTTATTTTGTTTAGATTGGGACACTTCTTTGTTAGATGTATGGTCGGGTTTTACAAACTTAATTGCTTTACCTGGTTTTACATCTTTTATTTGTTGTTTACCTGGACTTTGACATGATACTCGTGATTGATTAGGTTTAATAATCTTTTTCGGTTCTAATTTGAGTTTGTTTGAACCTAACTTTAAATTAACCTTTTCAAACTCTTTTTCCAGGTTAACACAAGGCATCTTTCCTTTTGCCTTTGAAGTGGACTCCTTTTGTTTAGTACCAGATTCAATTGATTTACTTGTGGAATCTGGGTCACTAACAAGAGGAGTGGTCATCACATGATCCTTGATGGGTTATTATTAATTGGTTTACTTTTGGTGTTTATCAAGGTCTCAGGTGGTGGCAGAACCACTTTGTATCCCAATCCCTCCTCGTTGTTTTTCTCTCTCACTAAGTGTTGGACAATATGAGATGAGCTTGTCCAATTGTGCAGTTTTTGTTTTAAGGAGTTGACTTCTACTTCTAAAACTGCTTTCTGCTTCTTAGTGTCCTCTAGGAAGTTAAGATAGTACCTAATGTCATTAGCTTGGTTAAGGCAACTACTTCTGTTTCCCTAAGTTGTTTGTTCAAAAGGTTTATCTTTTCCTTGTAACTGTGCTCATTTTGTTTTAAAACTCTATGAGCTTCAGTGCACTGTTCCAATCCTTTACTAGGCTATCATTATGATCTAATAACCCTAGCAAACTTTAAATCTATGCTTTATCTAAATTTATTACAATAAGAACAAGCATGATTTTTAAACAACTGATTAGTAGTACTTACCTGAGATGTTAAAGAGGAATCAACCATGTGTGCAGAATTTGTTGTCTCTGGTTCTAGTGATTCTGACGTTGATGTAGATTTTTCTTCTTCAGGCAGGTGGTTGACCACAGGTGCAGTGTCTTCAGAATTGGACATCGCGAGCTCTATTGCTATGTCTCCCTCACTGGTGGAATCGTCATCTATGTCCTCCACATTAGCTATGTTGGACTCTCCCGATGAGATGAACCGAAAGCTCCAGTCCTGTCCTTCATCCTCGTTAGCAGTCAAGGCTTTAGGGTCCTTGCTTGATGAAGTAGAACTACTAGATGTGGCTTTGTCCTGGCGATTAAAGGATGAGAAAGGATTGCCCTTACCAGTCTTCTTTGGCTTCACACACTCCCGTTTGAAGTGCCCCTTCTCACCACAGTTGAAACAAGTTACCTTTGACTTGTTGAAGCCAAAGGTCGTGTCCTTGGTTGCAACCAAGTTCTGCCCGGTCTTCTTGACAAACTTTTTAGCTCGTCGGATAGCACTTGCCAAGGCCCACATTATATCCATCCGTTCTAACTCCATCTCATCCACCTGTTCATAATCCTCATTTGCCAGGTGACAATTTTCTATCTTTCCGGCAATTAGTCCATCATAGGAGTGGACTACAACAACTAAGAGGTCCATGTGTTCTCTCGCCACCTCAACATTCATGTTACTGAAGTTATCGGTTTTCAATTTTGCTACATTGGCTTCTGGTATAATATACTAGGTACCAGATAACCCTGACGTTTCGGGCCCTGAAGTAGATGCTTGTACTAGACTTGCTGAGCTTGAGATGAAGGCAGTCTGCAGTGGTGCTCCAGATGTCTTGGCCTGAGGAGTCGCGTTGTAAAGCTCCGGATTTTGATCGTAGTTGGCCTTTTGGGCTCTATACTTCATCCTAAGCTCCTCCTCTCTCAGTTTCAGAATGAAGTCATTTATATCTAACTTCAAGAGCATCCCATTCTGTCTGAGATTTGAAACGAAGGAAGCCCATTTCTCTGGTAATCCATCTGCAAAGTTGGATACCTTATCCTCCATCGATGTAGTTACTCCATGAGTGTACATCCCACTCATCAAGTGGTAGAATCTGTCAATCAAGTCGTCCAGGCTTTCCTTTCCTATTGAAGAGAAGTTGTCAAACTCCTTCTTCAAAGCTTTGGCCTTAACGGCCTTGAGTGAGGCATTTCCGTCATACCTCTTCTCCAACGTATCCCATAATTTCTTTGCTTGAGTATACTCCGAGTACTGATGGAGGATATCCTTCGAAATAGACTGGGTAAGCAAAGCATAAACTTTCTTCTCAGCGTTGTGTTTCACCTTTTGTGCATCAGACATGCCAGTTAACGTAAGTTTGACACCGTCAGCTCCTACTGGCATGTTGTACCCCGACTCTATAGCCTCCCACAAATTTGTATCTACTCCATTTAAGTAGATTTCGAAACGTTGCTTCCATTGTGGGTAGTCGTCTAACGTGATAAGCTTTGGGGGTTTATTATGAATTCCCACTTCGTTCTCCAATAGCAGTAGATTCTGAATACGAGTGTCTCTACTTGCTGTGTATGCTAAAAACTGGTCCTCCATTTCACTTAACTTTACTATTCAACAAACTATTTTGTGTTCGAATGAAGGTATGCGATTGGGCTTATTCGGGTGATTGAACTAGGCGAATGGTTCAATCGTGCGACTGAACTAATGCGGATGAGTCAATCAGCCGAATGAACTAATGCGGTTGAATAGTCCGAATAGGGTTCTTAGTCGTACGAATGAGGGTACGAATGAGTCTAATCGTGCGTTGATGCGAATGAACTCAGTCGTGCGATTGAGCCAGTTATGCGATTGAACCTGCTGAAGTTTGAAAATTCGCAGGTTAAACGTGTTTTGGCCACAAAAACTCAAATTTTCACAAACCCTAATTGTCGTATGCCGGAAAAAACTAAACTTTATGGTCAGGAGACGTCTAAGACACCGTTTGACAGAAAAAGATTGCGTTTTTAGTGAAAAAACACAAATTTTTGTATCAAAAACGATTGAATCAACACGTAATCAAGAGCCAAAGCTCTGATACCACTTGTTAGGGACCGTGTACTAGACGATGTACTAACTGATTAACGTGTATACTGAACCAAATAGTGTGGAATCCTATTTGATTGGCGATCCAATCAGTGAGAACGCACGTAGAAACAATTATGTAATTGAATCAACGTTAAGAATCGATTAGGAATCGATCTACTGCGATCTATGAACTTTGAGTATGATCTTAGAGGTCTCTGGACGGCTAGGGTATGTTTGGAGTCGAAGTGTGTATCAATGCTTACGTTTTTCCACGAATTAGGTGGTATTTATAGGTTAGGGTTACTCATTCATGTGACTGAACCATTTGCATGGTTCATTTGTGCGATTGAGCCATGTGGTTGATCCATTCACACGACTGAGTGTTCAGTCATGCGACTGAGTCTGTTGCATGAAGTTGTTCAGGCGTATGGACTATTTAGGTGCATGGACACTCCGTCGCATGGCCATTCGGATGCATGACCACTATTGGGGCGCATGGTCTAGTCAGATGGATGAGAACTTCACTTAACCATGTTTGAATGTATTCATTATTATAACATTATGTATATCAATTCAAACAATCACAAACCTATATAATCTAGTCAATATATGTTACACAACTCATTATGAAATATTAAACATTATAAATCATAACCAAACATTCTCATTTCATTAAGTACCCAAGCATTACATAAGTGTAAGACATTCAAGACATATTACATTCAGATCCGAATCTAGGTACATATGTATCAACAGCACATGTGTGTGCAAGTAGGGTGACTTGATTTGCAAACCATTTAAATTGATCACCTACAATGTGGTTTACAAAGGGTGTTGATGGGATAAACATGCCAACTATACGTATGATGTTTTAAAGTCGATCCCATACCTCTAGAAGTTGCAAAGGATTGAAATTGTCAAAACGTTGACTACCTTGTTAATTTAAATAATACGATAAAGGTCACCTAACCATTATTAAATGTAACGTTGGATTATAGTATTTCAAAATTGTGTAAGACACATAAAAGGGCTTTAATTATTAAAATATGATAAAATCAAAAATACTAAAATTGAACTTTGTTAAATTTTATAGATGACCACCAACAACAATGAAAGTAATGATATCCCATCCGCTCACTCACTATCACTAAGAACCATTCTCCAAAAGGAGCGCCTAAACCATAATAACTTTATAGATTGGTTTCGAAACTTGAGAATTGTTCTCAAGCAAGAGAAACGACCGTGTATTTTAGACGATCCAATTCCGGATCAACATAATGAGGAGGATAAGGATTCCTATAATAATTGGGTGAAATCACTAAGGACTCGGTCCAAGTGTCTTGCCTCATGTTGGCAAGTATGACTCCGGATCTCCAAAAGGAGTATGAACATCATGGATCATACGACATGATTACCTAGTTGAAGGAAATGTTCCAACAACAAGCAAGGGTAGAGCGCTTCAAAACAGTTTGAGCACTCCATGCATGTCGTATGGATGGCAACCAATCTGTTTCATCTTTTGTACTTAAGATGAAAAGCCACATTGACCGCCTCGAAAGGCTGAATTGTCCCGTCTCGAAAGAATTGGCTACGGATTTGATCCTCAACTCTTTGTCAAAAAGGTTTGACAACTTTGTTATGAATTATAACATGAACAGGTGGGACAAGAACATAGTGAGCTTCACTCTATGCTCAAAACTGCCAAGGCGGCCATGGCTAAAAATGCTTTACCCTTTTTAACCATCAATGAAGGTGGGAACAAGAAGAGGCCTCACCCGGCACCCAAGGCAAATGTTCCCAAGGGCAAAGGTACTTAGGGGAAAGGGGAACAGACTGGTAAGAGCACCACCACCAAAACAAGCGGAGAAGAAGCAAAAGGTTTCTTCAAAAGACCCATGCTTCAAGTGTGGGGAGATTGGACATTGGGCAAGGAATTGTCTAGTCCATCTCAAAGAGTTGGAAGCTAAGAGGGATGCCGGGCAAACCTCAGGTACAATTTTCATGGTTCATATTGATCTAAATTTAATATCCTGTAACACATGGGTATTGGATACCGGATGTGGAACTCATATTTGCAACTTATTGTAGGGGTCCAAAAGAAGTAAGGACTTCAAGAAAGGGGATGTTAGCCTCTACATGGGGAATGGGACAAAATTTCAAGTTGAAGACTGAGGGGACCACATCTTGAAGATTCTATATGGTTTGGAAGCAATTCGGAACAATGTTTTGTATGCTCCTAGTTTAACTAGGAACATTATTTCTATTGCCCAATTAAGACAATATGGTTATGTTTTAACATTTATTGAAAATGAAATTCATGTTTCTTTAAATGGCATATTTTATCTTAAACCTATTCCTATTAATGGTATTTATGAATTGGTTTGTAAAAACACATTATATGATAGCTCATTGTACCAAACCACCACCAAGAAACTCAAATTGGATTTGAGTGACACCTATATTTGGCATTGCCGTCTTGGTCATATAAACAAGAAATGCATACAAACACTTTAGAAGAACGGTCTTTTAAAAGCAAGTGAATATGATTCATTTGATGTATGTGAATCTTGTTTACAAGGTAAAATGACTAATGCACCTTGTAGTGGCAAAACCAAATGGGAAAAAGATTTATTAGGCATCATACATTCGGATGTATATGATCCTTTTAAGCAAATGACTTGTGTTAGGGACCGTATACTGGACAGAGTACTAACTGATTCACATGTATACCAACTCAAATAGTGCGGAATCCTATTTGATTGGCGATCCAATAAATGTGAACGTTAACCCGATCGATATAAGATTAAACTAAACATTAAAAACGAATAAGAATCGATCAAGAATGATCTATGAACTTGGACTGGCTTTCTTGGACGTTCTAGATGGCTAGGGTATGAGTAGGAGTCGAATTCTTCAAAGTGTTTTTTTACAAATTAAGTGGTATTTATAGGTTAGGGTTACTCAATCGTGCGACTGAACCATTAGCATGGTTCAGTCGTGCGACTAAGTCATGCGGTGATCCATTCGCACTACTGAGGGTTCATTCGTGCGACTAAATCAATCTCATGTCACAATTGTGCGACTGATCTAGTCTCCTGGTTCAGTCGTGCGACTGGTTCATTAGCATGAAGTTGTTCATGCGTATGGTCCATTAGCATGGGCCATTCGCATGAGAACTTCATATGACTAAGTTTGAATATGTTTCTCAATCATTCTTTAACTATGATCGATTCAAACAACCACAAACCTATATAGTTGGTTCAATATACGTTAATAAATGATAAACATTAAAACATACTCTGAAACATTAAACATTAAGATCAACAACCACATATTATGTTTCATTCAACTCATACGTTTCATTACATTTAGGACATGATAGACAAATTACATTAAGATCGTAACCTAGGTACATATGGATCAACAAACTTCCCCTTAGACCTAGTTTTGTATCATTGGCTGGCATCCTTCATTAGTTCATCAAATTTCTTATGCCTCTCCTCGACTGTGACTCTAGCATGTATCTCAAATGCAAAGCAGTGTCTTATCACATTTTGAAATTAGAGGGTCTGTATAATATCCTATGGATCATAGAATAATGGCCACCTGTATAAAGTATAAACATCACTAGCTGATAGGTTGGTTAGCCACATTTGGTCAAACACCCGAATGGTCTCTATTTAGCGCTCTTTCTGTAATACTATGACCGCTTCTCATGTTCGCCAGTCATAATACCACCACTTGAAGTGGGGAGTGAAGTCCGTGGCATTTCCCTCAAGGGGATCTTCTGGGGTCAGACTAGCTTGACATCTTCCTGGGGTCAGCATACAGCAGGGTTAGGCGTGCCAACTCGTTGAGCTCAAAACTAGGGAGAGTCTTCAGATCATGTGGAATCTGAAGTACTCGATTCCCTTCTCCCTCTTTACAGCATATACATTAAGATCCTCAAAGTAATCCCATGCGATAATCTTGCCAAACACCTTAAGATGCTTCTTAACTTTGTAGAGCTTGGGGTAGGCACTCGGCTTTGGCGCTGTGCGTTGGACACGGATCTCTACAAAGCAAGCCGCCCATTTCCCTCTTGATCAGTATATTCCGGATAGTGCTGTGATATGATGTCTTCAATCTCTATCTCATCAACATCGTTGAGCTCCATCAGCTGTTGTAGCTATGCAGTCTTCTCATCATCATCAGCCAACAGCTTCAGCACCATACGGTTTAGTGCCGATAGCTATTCCTTTACCCCACTGAGAGATAAAGGTGATCCAGTGGTGACTGTGGTATGGGATGAGGGACCGACTTGGTGGCTGGTGGGTGTGGTGAATATGGGTGGAGGTAGATGAGTGGGTGGTGGTGTGTATGCTGTAGTGGTGGTGGAAGTGGTGTAGATAGGTGGTGGAGTGACTGTGGTGGTGATGGGTGGAATGGGGTAGTGGTGGTGGGTGGAATGGTGGTAGTGGTGATGGGAGGAGTGGTAGTAGTGGTGGCTGTGGTGGTGGTGGTGACGAAGGTCATCCTCCTTTTCTTCGTCTTCATCCTATGGGGCTTAGCCATCCTTTTTCTCCTCGTGCCCCTTGAGGAGGATGCTCCCCCTAGGATGCTACTAGGCAGACCAGGTGTGTAATTGGGATTGGCTACAGTCTCCCCAGACTCACTAGGGCGTCCTCCAGCCTCCCGAATGCCTCGATCGGTGGCAACCACCCTGCTGCCACTATCCTTGTTCGGGGCTCCTCATCGCTCTCTTCCTCCACATTAGGGGACAAAAATCCTGATGGAAACTGGCGGTGGTGGCGTCTCCATGAGTGGGTGGTGGAGGTGTAACATGTGCAGTGATGGCCCTCGAAGTAGCGGGGCCAAACTCTCCACCAGCGCCACTGTCGTCATCATCGGAGTCATTAGATGGAAGAGCAATTTGCTCAACATCTGAGTCACTCTCCTCGTGGCGCCACTTACGCCTTGCCGACGCCACGTACTCTTCCAGGGCCAGGTGCCCAAACAGTCTCCTCACAGGGGCCTTAACCTGCTTCCCCCTGTACACCTTCATGCCGCCCAGTGTAGTGTCATCCATCATCTCAAGTGATACCGCATCATGGCTCTCCTTTGGCAGAGAGGGCGGCTTCTCATCGATAATCATCTGAAGAAACCTCGGGTACATGCAAAATCACTCTTTGCCTTTTGCCTCAAGATTCTCGATAAGGTATGAGAGTATCATGTTGGAGAAGCTGAAGGGGTGATTCAGCACTAGTGCCACGTAGGCATTCTGGATTTGGTCTGATAAGTCATCAAATCCACCCCTTCTCGAAGCTATGCACTTCAGTATGACATGTGCCAAGTACTTGAACTGGGAACACAGGTTGCTTTTGTTTAGCACCCCTGCATTGATGTCCCTAGAGTACTTCATCCTGAGGAAACATCCCCTAACAGTCAGAGGGTGTAGCCTGGTTGGGTGAGCAGCATCATCACCCAAGCCAAGTATGTGTCTAAGATCTGCGGCTGTCACCTCTATGTCATGCCCAAGTATAGTACTCCTGATGCAGTAGGGCTCGCGAGATCGGTCAACTGATGCACCCTCCAGAAGGCCTGCTGTATAGACCTGTAGGGAGTGCTAGGTGTTGATGGTCCACCGATCCACCATAGATCTGTAATATGAGAAGCATATAAATTAGATCAGCACACAACAGAAACTAATTCAATCTAAACTGGTTGAGGTCAGTCTGGTTCAATCGTGTGATTGAACCGGATGACTGGGTTCAGTTGTTTGACCTAACATGCGACTGAATATAGTCGAGTGACTTATCATGCGACTGAGTTCAATCGGGTGACTAAGCCTGAGACTGGTTCAGTTGGCCGACTGAGCTCATATGCCTTGTTCATTCTACCGACTGAGTCATTCCCCCAGCTCAGTCGTGCGATTGTAGTTCATCCGTTGTTGAGTCGCACGACGTACTGTCTGTTCGATTGAAATTCAAATTTTGAGCAAATCTTAATATTAGACATCGTGGTTTGGCTCATTAGACTAACAACAACCCGACTAAGCACCTAATAACCTTGATTTCAACATTTTACTTAGTTTTATTAGTTTATTTGTCCAACTAGGTATCAGTTCTTTATTAGGGCCGAAATCATTAATTTAGGGCTCAAATCGACTGCGATTTGGGTAGATTGCACTGCATTGTACCTGTGTAAAGACAAGCAATCGTCAAAATACCGAAATTTGAAGTCGAGTAAGGTTAGAAGAAATTTTGGCTGAGTAACGACACGATATGCGATTAGAGCGAATGAGGAGTGATGAACGTATGCAATCCACTATTGCCCTATTTATATTGAATCTGGTTTCAATCGGGCAACTGGATCCATTCGCTCTTTTCATTCGGGCGATTGGATCTTAGTCGTGCGATTGGTTCAGTCGCTCACATTCAATCGGCCGACTGGGTTTCAGTCGGGTGTCTGCCTTATTCGGACAACTCCATTAAGGCGAATGGCTCAATCTTGTAAGCTATTCGTATGAATGGTTCATACTCATGCTCCATTCGGTTGTATAGTGCATAAGTATGGTCTAATCGTACGACTGGTCCATACTCATGGTCCATTCGTGCGAATGGATCATACTCATGATTTTGACTTTATGACCAATAGACATTTAACCCCTGTTAACTTTTGATTACACATTTTGATCATTCGATCATCTCAGACATGCATTTTATCTTTTGAAACCTTTTGATCACCTCAATCGTGATCCTTTTAAACAAAACATATTTGTCACCTCAGACGTGACCCATTTAACATGGAAAACATGTTTGGTCACCTCAGACGTGACCCTTTTAAGTAATTTAATCCCAGATTGAATTCCACGACATAGTCCGACATATAACTCTAATTTGACTAAATGTTAAAACAAAACAAAGGTGCTAACATTAAAAGACAAAACTAAAGATGTTTTTGTGATTTTGTGTGAGGTGGAAATCCTAAGATAGAAATCCAACAAATTTATTTCTTGAACAGGCAGCTTCAAGTTATTTTGACCATAAGAGGAACGTTCATTATGGAATCATACAGGTAATCAACTCATTCATGACGTGTTACCAAAATCATTTGATGCTAGATTCTTGTTTTCGTCGAGAGTCATCAGCAAATTAAGGAATCATACTAGTACTATAAGACGCACACATTGATTTGGACTTTCAAGAATTGCTGCCATGATGATTGCCAGTATACTTGTCCACTTAAATCCATACACAAACTTTTGACACAGATTGGTGATGGTTAAGGTTTAATTATTTCAACAAGCATTTGTGGATCCCATGCTTATATGGTAATCAACATTCCTCAGGATACTTTTGAGCGGTCTACGGGTATTTTTGACAAGAAGAAACTATTCTTAGTGCTTTTAAAGGGAAGCCAAGCCTCAGTTCAGTGCCACCGCACAACAGAGAGGCGATAAACAACAATGAATCCTAGAATATATAGGTTATGCTTATCCTTAGGTCAATGCCACCGCACAACAGAGAGGCACATAACCTATCTTCTTGTTTGAGCAATTTTATTCTTTTTGCACAGATCGCACCAACAACATAGGTTATTAGTTTGATTGCTTGTTGCATTTTTCATCATGTGCTTTGCTCATATTTTGGTCATCCGCACACATTTGTGGCGTTTATCTTACTCGTAACCCCTTATTGAACTCTGTTGATTGTGTTAACTAGGGATAAGATGATAACCCACAGCTTGTTAAACAACTTAGTTTGATCTTGAGATCACCAAAGAGGTCTACTTATCTATTGTGTTGAATCTACCGACACATCATCTAGCGGTCTAGCAACCTCTAGGTCTACTTTCTCCGTGTTACCTTAGTAGCAACTAGTTTTACTATCAGTTTTCCTTTTATTTTTGCTTAGAATTCTCAGACTTATACTTTGAATTTCGCATCAATTTAAATCTTTTAAAGTCCCAAATTCTTTCTTCCTGTGTACTATCATTTTCTATAGTTGTTGAATCGATATCTCAGATACAATGTCATTTCTTTCAGCTTGCCTGTCCTCCTCCCTCATTTTTTTAAAATACTAACTTCACTTAACCTATTCTCCCCCTAAAATTCTAAAGCTGTAAACGATTTGCGTTTTTAGGATTTTAATAGGCGAAGAATAAAACCAATAAAATTAATTAAATGACATAAAATAGAATAAAATAAAATAAAATAAAATAAAAATTGACTCGACTCATCGGACTAAACATGTTCATCTTCTGGAATTACATCACTTTTCTATTTAACGCTGTTGACCTCTAACAAATAAAGAAAAACGTGGTTTATCAATGGCTTTTGTGTAGAGGTCAGCGCGTTGGAAATCCGTATTTATCTTAACAACATCGATTAGATTCTTTTCAAAACAAAACGTATAAAGTGATATCTAATACCAAGTGTTTGGTCTTAGGATGTTGGACAGGATTTTTGGTAATGGCTATTGTAGCAGAATTATCAACAAAAATAGGGGTGTTAGAAAATTTCAAACCGTAGTCCCGCATCTGCTGTTGAATCCAGATGATTTGAGAATAGCAGCTTGCCACAACAACATATTCAGCCTCATAAGTTGACAACACAACTGATGTCTGCTTCTTACACTACCACGCGACTAATCTTCTTCCAAAGAATTGACATTTTGCTGAGGTGGATTTGTCGTTCATCTTGCAGCCGCTATAATCCAAGTCACTGTACACGGTAAGCTCAAAATCATCGTCATGAGGATACCACAACCCAAGTGTTGGTGTACCCTTCAAATAACGGAATATTCTCTTGACACCTATAAGATGGTTAACTTATGGTTTCGCCTGATATCTTGAACAAAGACATGTTGCATACATTATATCAGGTCTTGAGGCAGTGAGGTACATGAGGGATCCAATCATTCCTTGGTACATGGTGGCATCAACCAGATCACCATTTTCGTCGGGTGCTACATCATGGTTTGTAGCAAGTGGAGTCCCGACTGCGAAAGCATTCTCCATGTCAAACCGACTGAGAATATTCCCTACATACTTTGTCTGATGTAAAAAATCCCCTTTGGTTTTTGATCCACTTGTAGCTCGAGAAAGAACTTCATCTCTCCCATGGCACTCATTTCAAATTCTGCCTTCATTACTGCTTCAAATTCTTTACATAATTCTTCATTCTTGTAGCCAAGATTATATCATTAACATAAATCTGAACAAGCAACAGATTACCATCCTTATCTTTGATGAACAGTATACAGTCAATTACACCTCTTCGAAATTCGTGTTTCACTAGGTGAGTTGAGAGTTTTTCATACCATGATCTCGGGGCTTGGTGAAGCCCGTAGAGAGCCTTATCCAATTTTTAAACTCTGTCCCGATGATATGGATCCTCATATCCTTCGGGTTGACTGACATACATTGTTTCCCAAATTTCACCATGAAGAAATGCACTGTTTACATCCAGTTGATATACTTTAATCTTCATGTAAGAGGCATATGCTAGGAAGATACGGATGGCTTCCATTCTCGCCACAGTTGCAAAAACTTCATTGTAATCAATTCCCTCGACTTGTCGAAATCCTTGAACTATAAGTCAAGCCTTGTTCCTGATGATGAAACCTTGGTCATCTTTCTTACAATTTCAAGGCCCATTTTGTGCCAATGACCTAACACCTTTAGGTTTATCTACCAGTGTCCATACACCTAACTTCATGAACTGAAGAAGTTCTTCTTGCATGGCACTCACCCAAGCCTCATCATTTAGGGCTTCACTAACGTATTTTGGCTCAAAATGAGACACAAAACAATGATACGCACCATCATGAAGATACCCTTTTTCCATTACCGAGGCATAATTAGCTGAATACAACTGATTTCTTGTCTGAACTCCTGATCTAACATCCCCAATGACATTCTCCAGGGGATGATAGACATTTAGGCGTGATCAAGGAGTGGGGGGAACAACTATCTTAGAATCAATATGAATAGTTGGTTCCGTATCTGAGGTAGTAGTAGTGTGAGGTTTCGAAGAATCAGAGGCATGAGCATTAGATGCTTGTGAACTTGTAGTAATTGGAACCTGTTGCTCCTGATTGTTCTGATCATTCTCCATGACTTCATCATCAAAGGAGGAGTCACATACCTCGAGTGCTCCCCCTAAGTGGTTAGGTGATTCACCTTTTGAACCAGATGATGTAGAGTCCTATGATGGTGTGTTTAAGACATCATACATAATTTGGCTGCGAACTCATCGTCAGAAGTGAAGAAAGGAATGTTGAAGGACTTGAAGAATCCATCATAGTCCAAAAATGCGGGGGTCCTTTTCCAGCAGGAGGAGTGGTGTATCTTTGAATGTCGACTTTACACCACACTTCTACTTGACCCGTTGAGTTGTTGTAAACTCTCTTATTCGGTATGTTGTATCCTAGGAAGATTCCCTCTTCATCTTTCTCGCTAAACTTGCCTTCTTCAGTTTTCTTTAGTAGGGTGCACGGTGCGCCAAATGGTTTGAGATACTCTAGATTGGTTTATTTTGTTGAAGTAACTCGTAACACGTCTTGCCATGGCGTTTGACTACCAGAACTCGATTTAATGTGTAACACGCATTTGCAACTGCCTCATTCCAAATTTGGATAGGCAGTTTTGAGTCTGCTAGCATCATGCTTGCAGTCTCTATCAAGCTTCTGTTCTTCCTTTCAGCAACCCCGTTCATTTGTGGAGTGTAGGCAGATATAAACTGATGCACAATTCCCTTTTCTTTGCAGAATGCCTCCATCCATTGTTTCTTGAACTCTGTTCTGTTGTTTGTGCGTACTTGTCTCACCTTCAGCTTGTAGAGAGACTCCAGTGTAGTTACCAATTCTTTGAATGACTCAAATGTTTTTGATTTTGATTTCAGAAACATCACCGAAGAGAATCTTGAGTAGTCATCTGTAATTACATAGCAGTACAAGTCGCTTGCGATGTTTCTTGTACTGATTGGACCAAACATATCCATGTGAAGAAGTTCAAGAGGCAGTTCTATGGAATTAACTTTCTTTGTCTTATGAGACTTCTTAGTTTGTTTGCCTTTCTTGCATGCTCACAAAAATCCAGGAATTTGGAAGTTCTTGACATTGACTCCTCTCACTAGATCATTCTGGATCAAGTGATTCATCTTCCTGGATTGATGTGTCCTATTCTCCTATGCCTGGATATAGAATCCTTCTCAGTAGCTTTTGACAAGAAACACTGAACTTGATGATCCGTTGTGGGGCCTTTGATAGATCTAAGACGTAAAGGTCGTTATATCTTGAGGCTGCCATTAAGACTTGGTCCTCCGGAATCACATAGTCTTTTTCAGGACATAGCACTTCTTATTGTCGAAAACTACTTTAAATCCATTGTCACAATTTGGGAAACAAAAAGCAAATTATTTCAAAGTTTTTGAACATAGTTTACCTTGTCAAACTTCACTTTCTGATTTCCCACTTCCCCTTGAGTTGTGATGTAACCTCCTTTGTTTCCTGCAAATGAAACATGACCCCTTTGATTTGTTTGACGTTTGATAGGAGTGCCGGTTCCAGTCATGTGCCTTGATGCTCCGCTATCTATAATCCAAGTGTTTGTTTCAGCACTATAGCGAACACCCTACACATTCAGTTGAAAACATAGTAAAGTTAGGGACCCAAGCCTTAACTGGCTTGGGTGACCCAGAGGCATCACACATAATAAATTCCACCCATTTTCTATTTGAGGGTGAGGTAAGATCAGTTGTCTTCTTGTTCTCATTTCCATACATAGACTTTTATTTCCATAAGCCAGCTTTGTGTAAGGCCTGTTTGTGGTAAACAAACGACTAGCTAATGGGTTGAACTTTAGGTTCACTGAACCTTTTTGGTGGAGTCATAGAGCTTCTTTTGGAAGAGCTCAGTCTAGTGTCATAAATTTCCACCTTTTTCTTTGGTGTCTGATAATAAAGACAGTAAGACGCGATGTGACCATACTTTCCACAGTTGTAGCATGATCTGTTTTCGACCTGACGATTTAGTTGTTTTCATGGAGAAGTATTTGACTCTTGTGTGACTTTATTCAGTTTGGGCTTAGTCGCTTCCTATTTTGCTGGTTTAGCTTGTTTAACAAAATTAATTGTTTGAACGTTATTAGCATCTTTACTTTTTAGCCTACTTGGACTTGGACATGATACATGTGATTGGTTAACATGTTTGGTCAGTTTAGGTTCAGAATTAACTTGGTTGAACCAGACTTTACTTTAACCTTCTCAATTATTCATCCAGATTAACACAAGGCATTTTACCTTTTCATTTGGAAGTGGCATCCTTTTGTTTAGTGTTAGATTCAGTTGGTTACATGTGAATCTGGATCACTTACAAGAGGAGTGGACACCACGTCTTGATTGGGTTATTATTTATTGGTTACTTTTTGCATTCTTCAAGGTCTCATGTGGTGGTGGTACCACTTTATATCCCAAACCCTCCCCATTGTTGTGTTCTCTCACAAATGTTGGACAATGTGAGAAGAACTTGTCCAACTATGCAGTTTTTATTTTAATGAATTTACTTCTACTTCCAGAACTGCTTTTTGTTTCTTAGTGTCCTCTAGGGAATTTAGATAGAACTTAATATCATTAGCTTGGTTAAAAGCTACAACTTCAGTTTCCCTAAGTGTTTATCCAAAAGTTCTATCTTTTCTTTATAGCTGTGCTTATTTTGTTTTTGTTAGGACCTGGTATTTGAACGAAATACCTAGTGATTAGCGTGTGAAACAGATCAAATAGTGCCGAATCCTATTTGATTGGCGATCCAATCAGTGAGAACACACGAAGAATCAATCAAGAATTGAATCTAACGTTAGAAGTCGATTGGGAATCGATCTAATGTGTTCTGTGAACTTGGAGAACGAATTGGGAGGCTTCTGGACGGCTAGGGTACGTCTGAAATCGTAATTAAAGAATGCTCACGTTTTTCCACGAATTGGGTTGTATTTATAGGTTAGTATTGTTCATCGTGCGACTGAACCATTAGTATGGTTCAGTGGTGCGATTGAACCATGCGGTTGATTCATCCGCACGACTGAGTGTTCAGTCGTGCGACTAGCCAATCTTATGTTACAATCATACCACTGATCCAGTCTCCTGATTCAGTCGTGCGACTGAGTCATTGTATGAAGTTATTCATGCGTATGGTCCATTCGCATGGGCCATTCGCATGAGAACTTCATCTTGTTAAGTTTGAATGTATTAATTAATATAACATTATGTGTAACAATTCAAACAACCACAAACCTAATTAACCAATTCAACGTCGACTCATTAATGAAATATTAAACATTATAAATAACAAACAAACAATATCATTTTATTAATCATTCCAAGCATTACCTCAGAATCAGACAAACAAGATCTATTACATTCATATCATGATCTAGGGACATACATGTATCCAAAACTCCCCTTGGCCTAGATCTCTCTAATCTCTTGTTTTCCGCATAACCTCCTTGTATTTCTTGTACTTCTCCTCTTTTGTGACTCCAGTGTGAATCTCAAACGCGAAGCAGAGTCGTATAACATTCTGGAACTGGAGGGCTTGTACAATATCTTGCGTATCATAAACAGTGGCCACTTGTATAACGTATAGACATCATTATCCGACAAGTTTGTAAGCCACATCGGGTCGAATACCCTGATCGTATCCATTTGTCCCTCTTGCTTAGGACTATGACCGCTTCAGCTGTTCTCCAATCGTAGTACCACCACTTAAAATGTGGAGTGATGTCCTGTGGCATTTCCTGAGTGGGATTCTTGACATTGTGTGCGGAGGATTCCACTTCAACACTATCTTGGGCTTGCCAGTAATGGCATCAACCTGACCTTCTGATATACCTAGTAGCTGTTGGGGCTGAAGTTAACCCATCTGGTGTGGTACTCCTTCTTTAGGGCAGCCTCAACACCGCCTGGACATCTTCCTCGGTTCAGCATACAAAAGCTTTAGCTAGCTAGCTGGGTGAGCTCAAAACCTGGTGAGTCTTCAGATCATGTGGGAATCTGAAGTACTCTATGCCCTGTTCTCTCTTAACCGCATAAGCATAAGATCCTCAAAATACGCCCATCATGATCCTTCCTGACACCTTGTGATGTTTCTTGACTCTGTAGAGTTTGGTGTAGGCATCCTTCTTTGGTGCAACACGTTGGGCTCTAACTTCTTCAAAAACATGGGACCCACTCAGCCTTTCAAATGTCGACATCATCATTTGAGGCTTGGGCTGTTCTACTGCTTTCTCTGTTTCTTGCTCCATCTTGTTCAACGCCTCAAAAGTATCGCTGACAAGGGATTCACCCAGATTGGGGACCACATTACCCTCATTTTCAGCGTACTGAGGGTAATCCTCGGCAGGGAGTTGCATCTTCGATCTCAACTTCATCAACATCGTTGAGCTCTTCGTCACTAGTCGAATCGCATGTCGGAGCATCTTTCACTATCTCATCTGGATTTAGCTTGAAAAGCTCTGCGAGTTGCTCGTTTGATAGGTCATGAATTATTTCCCCTTCTTCAGGGGTATAATTCACTGACCTCCTAACAATCCCTTGCAGATCAAGAATCATTGTTAGCTGAGTCTTGACCTGCTGAAGGGGAGCAACATCAAACTCATCTCTTTGGTAATTTGGATCTGTTTGATTTAAACATTCAACACATAAATCATTAGTAATTAATCAAACATAATGCATAACTTAATATGAACTTCAATACACTCGTTTTCAATAAAGGATTCAAATACAAAAGTAAATAAATACATAAACATCTAGTCTTTACTTTTATCCTGTATCATCGTCTCGTCACTTGGAGGAGCAGAAGTAGAAGCAGGTTGGTCTTGTCTGTTCTTTGACCTTTTCTCTTGACCTGAAGCAGAGGCCGATGCAGCTGCATCCCCTCCTTCTGCTTTATCATCATCGTCCTTCTCCTCTGTCCTATCTCCTTCGGTTTCCTCATTCTCCTCTGTATCACTCTCATCTCTCATCCTCATCATCATCTTCATCATCATCATCTCGTTCCCCTTCCTTGATCTTCAAGGGATCCTCCTTAGATCCTTTCAGCTTTAACATGATAGTCTTCTTTGCTCCTCCAATCCTCTATCTTCTTGCTTGATGTGACACTATGTGCTGGAGTTGGGCTATCTCAGTGCTCTGAGCAGCCATCTGTTTGGGCCTGCTCCTCTATAACTCGAGCCTACTCTGCAATCTGGTGAGATTGTGCAGCAGTCAGGTCAGTAAGCTGGCGGATCTGGGCCGCCTTCTCCTCATCTGCAGCCAGTAAGCGCATCACCGTCCTGTTGAGCGTAGACAGCTGTTCCTCTACCCTGATTGGAGGTAGAGGTGATCCATAAGTATGTGAGGGATGGGCTGAGGGTCCTGCTTGGTGTGAAGTGGTGGTGGTGGTGGCTGTAGTGAAGATAGGTCTGTGAAATGGTGGAGGTGATGTGGGAGTAAAGGATAAGGTGGTGGATGGAATCTGTACTGTGGTGGGAGGTATGGTGGTGGCTGTGGTAGCTGTGGTGGATGTGGTGGCTGTGGTGGATGTGGTGGATGTGGTGGTGTGGTAGCGTGGTGGATGTGGTGGCTGTGGTGGTGACGAAGGTCAACCGACGCTTCTTCTTCTTCTGACCATGGGGCTTAGCCATCCTCTTCCTCCTCGTCCCCGTTGAGGTGGATGCTCCCCCTACAACCCTGCCTGCTGACCCCGGTGCATAGCTTGGGTCAGTATCAGTCTCTCCGGAGTCTCTCGGGTGTTCACCAACCACCCTTAGCCCATGTTTTGTGGGAACAACTTTGCTTCCCACAGTTCGCGTTAGGGGCTCCTCATCCGACTCCTCCTCCTCCGCACCATGAACAAAATCCTGATGGAATCCAGCTGACTCGGCTACTTCTCCAGCTGGGACGGACACTGGAGGTACAACATCAGACACAGTGCCTCTAGGTGGAATAGGCATACCGTCTCCAACATCCCCACTGTCATCATCATCCGAGTCATGAGTGGGTAGAGCAATCTGCTCCACATCAGAGTCACTATCATCGTGTGGCCACTTTCTCTTTGCTGGCACCACGTAGTCCTCCCGGGCCAGATGCCCAAACAACCTCCTGACAGGGGTTCACTTGCTTCCCCCTGTACACCTTCATCCTCCCCAAGGTAGTGTCATCCATCACCTCGAGGACTACCGCATCCTCCTTCTCCTTCGGCAGGGAGGGAAGCTTCTGATCTATGATCATCTGCATAAACCTCGGGGTACATCAGAAGCCTTCCTTCCTTTCCCCTCGATGTTCTCCACAGGTAGGTGAAGATCATCTTGGAGAAGCTGAACGGGTGGTTCAGCACCAACGCAACATACGCGTTCTGTATCTGGTCGGATAGCTCATCAAAACGTCCCTTCCTGAAGCTATGCACTTAAGCAGCACGTGCGCAAGATATTTAAACTGGGGACAGAGGTTACTCTTGTTGAGTACCCCAGCATTGATGTCCCCAGAGTACTTGGCTCTAAGAAAGCATCCTCTGACTGTGAGGGGGGTGTAATCGAGCGGACAATTAATGTCATCCCCCAACTAAATACGATCCTTAGATCCTCCTCTGAGATAGTAATACCTCTCCAAAGATGTACATTCTGATGCAATGAGGCTCAGACGATCTATCAACTGTAGCGCCTTCCCAGAAGGCCTGCTGAATGGATCGATACGGAGTACAAGGAGTAGATATGGCATGTGCAATCCTCGATCTCAGTAGAATGTGATGATTCCAGAGAAATCAGCAGGTTTCTGGATGTCAAATCCAGATGAGCACATATATTGTGCTTCGTGCTCATAGTCCATCGACTCGCCATCTGTTACACAAAGATAGTAAACGTTAGTACCATTGGCTAAGAAAGTCATGAAACACTTAAACTTGAAGAAAATCTTTCTGTCATGCGATTGAGATTGTGTGACTGAGATCAGTCGTGCGATTGAACAGTGCGAATGGGGTTCAGTCGTGCGACTGATCCCATGCGTACCACTGAGTGTGCGACTGGGCTCATACGTATAAACCCTCATGCGGTTACACCAGTCGTGCGACTGAACTTCATACGCATGGTTCAGTCATGCGTTAAGCAGTTCGCACCTTTCAGTCGTCGACTGAAGTTCATCAAGCTGTCCATTCGCATGATGTACTGACTGTTCAATTCAAATTCACTTTTTTCACCACTTTTGAGTTTAGACATCGTTGTCTGGTTCATTTGACTCACATACATTCTTATAACACCTAACATCTTTACTTCTTTTGTTTGAGTCATTTAGTTAGGTTATTTAGTCACTTAAGTCTTGGTTTCTTTGCGAGTCCGAATGTACCGATTTGCATCAAATTGAAAGTTATGGGAGTGCTTCTTTACCGTAAATTACCTGTAGAGTCGATGTATATGGTCAGTATTCAAGAAACGGGGGGATTTAGAGATCAAATGAAATTTGGGCAGAGTGGCGTTAAGTCGTGCGATTCAGGGTTAATTTGAGGGTGGTGAGTCTCTGCGACCGACTCCCCCTCTATTTATACTAACCCTAGATTCAAAGTGCGACGAGCTCATACGCACCTTTCAGTCGTGCGAGTGGGACTCAGTCGTGCGATTGGTTCAATCGTCCTTCTTCAGTCGTCCGACTGGATCTCAATCGGCGATTGACTCACTCGTCCTCCCTTAAGCGTCCCATGGGCGAATCGTATGGGCCATTCGGTTGGATGGTCCATAGTATGGTCCATTCGTGCGAATGGGTCATACTTATTAAATTTTCTGCCCATTTGAATATTTAACATTTAAAACCCCTTTAATTGTAGAAATTAACGTTATGAGCATGATCATCTCAGACATGATCGTTTTGACTTGAAAACTTTTGATCACCTTAGACGTGACTATTTAAATTTTTAAAACACATGTGGTCATCTCAGACATGACCTTTTAGTGAGTTGAACCCTTACTGATTTTCCTGATGTAGTCCGACAAACAAACAAACTAAAACGACTAACTAAATTAGAAATTAAACTAAAGAAAAAAATAAGAATTGTTTTTGCTTTTTGTGAGAGATAAGTCCTGAGATGGAAATCTACTGGATTTGGTTCCGGATAGACAGCTTCAACTTAGATTGACCATACCTGGACCAATTCAATTTTGGAATCATACAGCAAGTCAAATCTTTTTGGACTTGTTATCAAAATCTTTTGATGCTCAATTCTTGGTGTTCATCCAGAGTCGTTAGCAACTTTAGGAAATCATACTGGAACTCTTAGATTACCACATTGATTTGAACTTCAAGAATTGCAGCCACAATGATTGTCAATATGTTTGTCCACTTAAATCCATACACAGACTTTTGACAACAACTGGTGATGTTTTAGGTTTAATTATTTCAACTAACATTTGTGGATCCCATAATTATATGGTAAGAACATTCCTCAGGAGCTTTTGAGCGGTCTACGGGTATTTTACAAGGAGAGACTATCTTAGAGCTTTCAAAGAGAAGCCAGTCCTCAGGTCAGTGCCATCGCACACAGAGAGGCGGCAAACAACAATGAATTCTAGAATATCTAGGTTATGCTTATCCTCAGGTCAGTGCCATCGCATAGCAGAGAGGCACACAACCTATCTCCTTGTTTAAAGCAGCTTAATATTATTTTGCACAAAATGCACCAACAACATAAGTCATTAGCTTTATAGCATTTGTCTTTCATTTTTCTTGCTTTGCTCTATTATGGTCATCCGCACACATTTGTGGCGTTTACATGCTCATATCCCCTTAATTGATATTGTTGACTATGTTAACCAGTGATAAGATGGAAGCCCACAGTTAGTTGAAAAACTTAGTTATCTTGAAATCACCAGTCAAGTCTAATCATCTATTGTGTTGAATCTACCGACATATCATTTGTGGTCTAGCAACCTCTAGGTCTACTCTCGTTGTATTGCCTTAGAGTTACCAGTTTTTCTATCATCTTCCCTTTTATATTGCTTAGACTACACAGACTTATACTTTGAGTCTTTGCATCTTTTCTAAATTTAAATTTTACAGTCCCTCTTGATTTTTTCCTGTATACTATCATTTTCAAAGGGTTTGAATCGGTATCACAGTTACGGTCTACCTTATATTAGCTATCCACTCCTTCTCCCTGGTTTTTTTGTTTTAAAATGTTATTTGCTGACAAATTCTCCCCCTAAAATACTAAAATCATAACTGGTTTAATATTTTAGGATTTTAATAAACAGCAAAATAACATGACTTAAATAAACAGACTAAAATAACAAATATAAAATAAAATAAAAGGAAAACTTTAACTAAACTACATCAAATACACATTATCATCATCAGGAATAACCTCACTTTTCTTTTAACGCCGTTGACCTCTAGCAAATATTGAAAACGTGGTTTATCAAAGGCTTTAGTATAGAGGTCAGCGCGTTGAAAATCAGTATTAATTTTACCACATCAATTAAGTTCTTTTCAATAGTCTCTTATGAATGGTATTTAATACCGATATGTTTGGTTTAGGATGTTGGACCGGATTTTAGTTACTGCAATTGCAGCAGAGTTATCAACACAAATAGGAGTAATAGGAGAACTTTAAACCGTAATCCCGCATTTGCTGTTGAATCCAGATGATTTGTGAACAGCAACTTGCAGCAGCACATATTCGCTTCACAGGTTGACAATGCAACCGATGTCTGCTTCTTACACTGCCAAGTAACTAGTCTTCTCCCAAAGAATTGACACCCTGCGAGATGTAGACTTGTAGTTCATCTTGCAGCCTCCGTAATCCGAGTCACTATACGCCATGAGCTCAAAGTCATCATCATGAGGATACCACAACCCAAGTGTGGGTGTACCCTTTAGATAACAAAAAATCCTTTTGACCCCGATCAGATGGTTGACCTTAGGCTTAGCCTGATTTCTAGAACATAAACATGTAGCATACATGATATCAGGTCTTGAGGCAGTGAGATACATGAGGGATCCATCATTATTGTACATCGTGGCATCTACAAGATCTCCATTTTCATCAGGTGCTATGTCGTGATTCGTAGCAAGTGGAGTCCCAGCAGCAGATGCATTCTCCATGTCAAAACGATGAGATGTCTCCTACATACTTGGTCTGATGTAGAAAGATCCCATTTGGTGTCTGATCCACCTGTAACCCGAGAAAGAACTTCATCCCCCATAGCACTCATCTCAAACTCTTTCTTCATAACTGCTTCAAACTCTTTGCATAACTCTTCGTTCTTTGAACCGAAGATTATGTCATCAACATAGATCTGTACGAGCAGTAGGTCGCCATCTTTTCTTTAATGAACAGCGTGCAGTCAATCTCCCCTGCGAAAGCCGTGTTTCACAAGATGAGTCGAGAGTTTCTCATACCAAGCTCTTGGAGCTTGATGAAGCCCGTATAAAGCCTTGTCGAGCTTGTAGACTATCCCGATGATAAAGATCTTCAAATCCCTCGGGTTGACTGACATAGACTGTTTCTCTGATTTCCCCATGAAGGAATGCACTCTTCACATCTAATTGATAGACTTTAATCTTCATGTACGATGCATAGGCAAGGAAGATACGAATGGCTTCCATCCTTGCCACGGGTGCAAACACCTCATTGTAGTCAATTCCCTCGACTTGGCGAAAACCCTGAACCACCATCGAGCTTTGTTCCTGATAATGACCCTTGGTAATCCTTCTTGCATTTCAAGACCCATTTGGTGCCAATGACTTTAGCACCTTTAGGTCTATCAACCAGAGTCCATACACCTAACTTCTTGAACTGAAGAAGTTCTTCTTGCATGGCACTCACCCACGACTCATCATTTAGTGCATCACTTACATATTTTGGCTCAAACTGCGAGACAAAACACCGATAAGCACCATCATGAATGTAACCCTTCTCCATAACCGAGGCGTAGTCAGCTGAATAAAGCTGATTTCGGGTTTGTACTCCTGATCTGACATCCCAATGACATTGTCTAGGGGATGATAGACGTTTAATCGTGATCCTGGAGTAGTGGGAACAACTACCTCAGAGCCAAGATTATGAACATTTGGTTCTGCTGAGGTGAGTTGTTGAGAGTTTGAGGTTACGAAGTCGAAGGTGCATCACTTGTAGATGCTTGTGGACTTTAGGAACTGGAACCTGTTCCTCCTGACTGTTCTGGTCATCTTCTTCAGCTTCATCTCAGAGGAGGAGTCACTGTCATCGACTACTTCCCCTGACTGAATAGATGATTCTCCCTGTGAGCTAGATGGTGTATTAAAGATATCATACATCATTCTAGTAGCTAACTTGTCATCCGAGGGAGAGAGAGGGATGTTGAAGGACTTGAAGAATCCATCATAGTCGAAAAAGTAGGCGGGTCCTTTGCCAGTAGGTGGTGTGGTATATCTCTGAACGTCAACATTACACCACACTTCTACTAGACCCGTGGAGTGTTGTAAACTCGCTTGTTCGGTATGTTGTATCCTAGAAAGATTCCTTCATCTGCCTTCTTTGAATTTACCTTCTTGTGTCTTCTTCAGAAGTGTGCACGGCACGCCAAATGGTTCGAGATACTCCAAATTCGGTTTGCGTCTTTGTAGTAGCTCGTAACATGTCTTTCCGTGGCGCTTGACTATCAGGACTCGATTCAGTGTATAACATGCATTCACCACTGCCTCATTCTAGAATTGGATAGGCAGTTTCGAGTCTGCCAGCATAGTAGTGCTGTCTCTATCAAGCTTCTGTTCTTTCTCTCAGCAACCCCATTCATCTGAGGCGTGTAGGCAGAAGTGAATTGATGCACAATTCCCTTTTCCTTGCAGTATGCCTCCATCCACTGGTTCTTGAATTCTATTCCATTGTCTGAGCGTACTTGTCTACCTTCAGCTGTAGAGAGATTCCAGTGTGGTTACCAACTCCTTGAATGACTTAAATGTTTCTGATTTGAATTTCAAAAACATTACCCAAGTGAACCTTGAGTAGTCATCAGTGACTATAAAACAGTACAAGTCGCTGCAATGCCTCTTGTACTATGGACCAAACAGATCCATGTGAAGAAGTTCAAGAGGAAGTTCTATTGAATGAACTTTCTTTTCCATATGAGACTTCTTTGTTTGTTTGCCTTTCTTGCAAGCTACACAAAAGTCAGGAAGCTGGAAGTTCTTGACATTAACTCCTCTCACCAGATCCTTCTGAATCAAGTGATTCATTTTCCTTTGACTAATGTGTCCTTCTCCTATGCCAGGAGATGGAATCCTTCTCAGTAGCTTTAGATAGAAAACACTAAACCTCATGATCCGTTGTAGAAGTTGTTGACAGATCCAAAACATAAAGGTCTTTATATCTTGAAGCAGTCATCAGAACTTGGTCCTCTGATCACGTAGTCTTTCTTTAGCACGTAACCCTTGTTGTCGAAGATGACTTTAAATCCCTTATCCATATTTGGGAAACAGAAAGTAAGTTATTTTGTAGTTGTAGAACGTAGTTCACCTGATCAAACTTAACTTTCTGATTCCCCACTTCTCCGTGGGCTGTGATATAGCCTCCTTGTTTCCAGCAAACAAAACATGCCCTCCTTTTATTTGCTTGACGTTTGATAAAGAGCCCTGTTTCTTGTCATGTGCCTGGATGCTCGCTGTCTACAATCCACGTGTTAGTTTCAGCACTGTATCGAACACCCTACACATACAAGTAAAGGATTAGTTTGGGTTAGGAACCCAAGCCTTTACTAGCTTGGGTTTCCCAGAGGCATCACACATCATAAATTCCACCATTGACCCTTATAGGATGAGGGTAGCTCAGGTTCCTTCTTGTCATCATATCAGACACAGAGGATGTCTTCTCCTTCCATAATCTAGATTTGTGCAAGGCCTGTTTGTGATAAACAGTCGATTGACTTACAGGTTGAATTTTAGGTTCACTAGTTCTTCTAGGTGGAGTCAGAGAATTCCTCTTAGAAGACCTGGCTTTGAAACCTGAGATTCAATCTTCTTCCTAGGTGTCTGATAGAAATGACAATAGGAGGCAATGTGTCCATATTCACCACAGTTGTAGCACGACCTGCTATCAACTTTATGATTAAACTTTCTTTGTGGAGAAGTGTGTGACACTCTAGTAACATCACTCACTCTAGGTTTTGACTCTGGTCTTTTGATTTTTTCTCCGGTTTAACAAAGTTAACTGTTTTAACCTGTTTAACATCTTTTCTTTTTGGTTAATTGGTTTTTGACTTGAAATATGTGAAAGATTAATCTTAGAAGTCTTTTTAGGTTCTGATTTGACTCTGTTTGACCCTGACTTTAAGTTAACCTTTTCAAATTCCTTTTCCAGATTAACACAAGGCAATTTACCCTTTGCCTTTGAAGTGGCTCCTTGTTTGTTTCCAGAGTCCATAGATGAACATAAGGAATCTGGATCACTAACAAAAGGAGTAGACACACATGATCCTTGATGGGATTATTATTTATTGGTCTAGTCTTAGTGTTCATCAAAGTCTCAGGTGGTGGTGGAACCACTTATAACCCAATCCTCCCAGTTGTTCCTTTCTCTCACTAAGTGTTGGACTATGTGTGAAGAACTAGTCCAACTGTGTAGTTTCTGTTTTAATGAATTTACTTCTACTTCTAGAACTGCCTTTTGCTTCTACTGTCTTCTAGGGAGTTTAGATAATACCTAATGTCATTAGCTTGGTTAAAAGCAACTACTTCGGTTTCCCTAAGCTGTTTAGTCAAAAGGTCTATCTTTTCTTTATAACTATGCTCATTTTGTTTTAATACCCTATTAGCCTCAGTGCACAGTTGCAAATCTTTTACTAAGTTATCATTATGATCTAATACCTAGCAAAATTTTCATCTATGCTATTCCTAAAAGTATCACAATCAGAACAAGCATGATTATCAACATTTGGTCAGTAGTACTTACCTGAGTTGACTCAAAGAGTTAGCCATCAACGTAGCATCAGATGTCTCTGGTTCTGGTGATTCCATCTTTTCAATCTCTGACGTGGTAGTCTCCTCTTTAGGCTTGGAACTGACCTCGGTTGCAGTTGCTTCTTCATTATGTGACATCGCTATCTCAACTGCTAGATCTCCTTCACTAGTGGAATCATTGTCAATATCTTCTACACTTGCAATGTTTGATTCCCCTGGTGAGACAAACCTAAAGCTCCAATCCTGTCCTTCATCATCATGAGCAGTCAAGGCTTTTGGATCCTTGCTTGATGAAGTAGAACTGGTAGCTTGCTTGTCTTGACGAGTGAAGGACGAGAACGGTTCCCGTTACCCGTCTTCTTAGGCTTGACACATTCTCTTTTGAAGTGCCCCTTCTCTCCATAGTTGAAGCAGGTCACTTTGCTCTTGTCAAAGCCAAATGTGGTATCCTTAGTAGCTACAAGTTCTGTCCGGTTTGTTTACAAACTTCTTTGCCTTCTGGACAGCACTAGCTAAGGCCCACATTATGTCCATCCTCTCAAGCTCCATTTCGTCCACCTGCTCGTAGTCCTCGTCTACCAGATGGCAGTTTCCAATCTTCCCAGCAACAAGTTCATCATAAGAATGAACCACTGCAGCCAAAAGATCCATGTGTTCTCGAGCTACTTCCACAGTCACATTACTGAGATTCTCGGTCTTCAGTTTAGTAGCACTTGCTTCGGATCCAATATAGTGGGTACAAGAAGGTCCTGACGTGTCTGATCCTGAATGAGACGCATGTGAAGGACCCGATGAGCTAGACACAAATGCAGTCTGGAGAGGTGCTCCAGATGTCTTAGCTTGAGGCGTGGCGTTGTACAAAGCTGGATTTTGATTGTACGAAGACTTCTGAGCTCTGTACTTCATTCTAAGTGCCTCTTCTCGCAACTTAAGAATGAAGTCATTAATATCCAGTTTTGCCAGCATTCCATTCTGTCTAAGGTTAGACACGAATGAAGCCCACTTTCCAGGCAATCCGTCTGCAAAGTTAGTAACTTTCTCTTCCATGGTAGCAGCCACCCATGTGTATGCAGTTCACTCATCAGATGGTAGAATCTATCTATAACGATCTAAACTCTCATTTCCCATTGATGAGAAGTTATTAAAATCCTTCTTTAACTCCTTAGCCTTGATTGCCTTCAATGAAGCATTCCCGTCATACCACTTTTCTAGCTCATCCCAAAGTTTCTTAGACTGCTTATTCTCTGAGTACTGGTGGAATATGTCTTTAGGAATAGACTGCGTAATCAATGCATAAACTCTTTTCTCTGCATTGTATTTAACTTTCTGCACGTCCGTCATCCCTCCTAACGTTAGCTTAACTCCATCAGCTCCCACCAGTGTACTATATCCAATCTCGATGGCTTCCCACAGATTCGGATCCACTCCATTGAGGTAGATCTCAAAACGTTGTTTCCAGTGGGGAAACTCATCTAACGTCAAGAGTTTTGGTGGTTTATTATGATTACACACCTCACTCTCAAGCAACAGCAGGTTCTGTATCCTAGAGTCCTTCCCAGCAGTAAAGGATGACATTTGATCTTCCATGGCGAATAACTTGAAGTCTAATAAAACAAACTATCACTGGTGCGACTGAAGGATGCGAATGGTCTAGTCGTGCGTATGAACTCTGCGACTGGTTCAATCGTGCGGCTGAACTAAGTGATTGGCTCAATCGTGCGAATGAATCTGATGCGTATGAGCAATGCGAACGAACGGTTCAATCGTACGAATGGAGATGCGACTAGGTCCAATCGTGTGTTTGGACTATGCGAATGAAGTCCAGTCGTGTGAATGGACTCTCGTGCGACTGAAGCTGCTGTTTTGCGAAATTTTCTAGGTTAAACGTGTTTCAGCCATAACAATTCGAATTTTCGCAAGGTCTATCGCCTAAGTCCGTAGAAACCAAACTTTGATGAGCAGGGAACGTCCAAGATCACTTTTAACACCAAAAGTTGCGTTTTAATGCAAAAACACAAATTATTATCAATCTTGATTGAATCACACATAATCAAGAGCTCAAGCCCTAATACCACTTGTTAGGACCTGGTATTTGAACGAAATACCTAGTGATTAGCGTGTGAACCAGATCAAATAGTGCGGAATCCTATTTGATTGGCGATCCAATCAGTGAGAACACACGAAGAATCAATCAAGAATTGAATCTAACATTAGAAGTCGATTAGGAATCGATCTAATGTGTTTTGTGAACTTGGAGAACGAATTGGGAGGCTTCTGGACGGCTAGGGTACGTCTAAAATCGTAATTAAAGAATGCTCGCGTTTTCCACGAATTGGGTTGTATTTATAGGTTAGTATTGTTCATTCGTGCGACTGAACCATTAGTATGGTTCAGTCGTGCGATTGAACCATGCGGTTGATTCATTCGCACGACTGAGTGTTCAGTCGTGCGACTGAGCCAATCTTATGTTACAATCATACGACTGATCCAGTCTCCTGGTTCAGTCGTGCGACTGAGTAATTCGTATGAAGTTATTCATGCGTATGGTCAATTCGCATGGGCCATTCGCATGAGAACTTCATCTTGTTAAGTTTGAATGTATTAATTAATATAACATTATGTGTAACAATTCAACAACCACAAACCTAATTAACCAATTCAACGTCGACTCATTAATGAAATATTAAACATTATAAATAACAAACAAACAATATCATTTCATTAATCATTCCAAGCATTACCTCAGAATCAGACAAACAAGATCTATTACATTCATATCATGATCTAGGGACATACATGTATCAATAGTTTTAAGACTTTATTTGCTTCTGTGCACAGTTGCAAGTCCTTTACTAAGTTATCATTATGGTCTAACAACCTAGCAAATTTTAAATCAATGCTTTCCTTTATTTATTACAATCAGAACAAGCATGATTATTGAAAAGTTGAGTAGTGGTACTTACCTAAGAGGGTGCGGTTGAATCAACCATCAAAGCAGTGTCTGACTTTTGTGGTTCTGGTGATTCAGGATTTGTTGAACTTGTCCTTTCTTCAGGCAGGTGATCATATACTATTGCAGATTCTTCAACATTTGACATCACGAGCTCCACTGCAATATCACCTTCGCTTGCTGAGTCGTCATCTAGATCGTCGACACTTGCAATGTTGGATTCTCCCAGAGACACAAACCGAAACCTGCAATCTTGTCCTTCATCATCGTGCGCAGTCAAGGCTTTAGGATCCTTGCTTGATGAAGTAGGACTGCTTGTGGGTTTATCCTGATGTTGAAGGATGAAAATGGATTTCCATTTCCTGTCTTCTTGGGCTTCACACCTCACGTTTGAAGTGCCCCTCTCCCCCATACTTGAAGCAGGTAACTTTGGTCTTGTCAAAACCAAAAGTTGTGTCCTTAATGACAATCAGATTATGTCCGGTCTTCTTGACAAACTTCTTAGCTCTATGAACAGCACTTGCTAAGGCCCACATGATGTCCATTCTCTCTAGCTCTGTCTCGTCTACCTGCTCGTAGTCTTCATCTGCCAGATAACAGTTCCCAATCTTCCCAGCAACTAATCCGTCATAGGAGTGAACGACCGCTGCTAAGAGATCCATGTACTCCTTTGCTACCTCCACTATGACATTCTCGAGATACTCAGTCTTCAATTTTGTAGCATTGGCTTCAGGTGCTATGTATTGAGTATCAGACGACCCTGACGTGTCAGATCCTAAAGTAGTAGCTTGAGATGGACCAGCTGAACTGGACACAAATGCCGTTTGAAGTGGTGCTCTAGACATTTTGGCTTGAGGAGTTGAGTTGTACAAAGCCAGATTCTGATCATATGACGACTTTTGGGCCCTGTACTTCATCCTCAACTCTTCCCCTCTCTTCTTTAGAATGAAGTCGTTGATATCTAACTTCGCCATCAAATCATTATGTCTGAGGTTGGAGACAAAGCAAACCCACTTCTCTAGCAATCAATCTGCAAAGTGTGAAACTTTGTCTTCCATAGACGTGGTGACTCCATGAGTGTGCAACTCACTCATCAAGTGGTAGAACCGATCAATGATATCGTCCAAGCTCTTCTTTCCCATTGATGAGAAGTTGTCAAACTCTTTCTTCAACGCTTTAGCCTTTAGAGCTTTTAACGATGCATTTCCCTCATACCTCTTTTCCAATGCATCCCACAGCTTCTTAGCTTGCTTGTTCTCAGAAAATTGATGGAAGATGTCCTTAGGAATTGACTGAGTTAGCAATGCATATACTTTCTTCTCTGCATTGTACTTTAACTTTTGGCTGTCCGTCATACCACTTATGGTAAGTTTGACTCTATCTGCACCTACAGGCATGCTATATCCTGTCTCTATCGACTCCCACAGATTGGGATCTACTCCATTTAAGTAAATCTCAAATCTTTGCTTCCATTGTGGGTAATCATCTAACATTATTAGCTTATGGGGCTTCTTATGATTTCCCACTTCATTTTCTAGAAGCAACAAATTTTCAATCCTATAATCCCTTCCTGCGGTGAACGCTGAATATTGATCCTCCATTACTTTTGACTTTGATCTTTAGAACACAACTGTTTTACTTGTGCGAATGAAGGTGTGAGATTGGACAATTCGTGTGATTGACCAATGCGTATGGCTCAGACATGCGAATGAACTAATGCGGATGGCTAACTCGTGCGAATGAACAGGTGCGAATGAACAATGCGACTAGGAAATTCAATCATACGTATGGATGAATGACCGAGTCCAATCATGCGTATGAGAGATGCGTATGGATTCAGTCATGCGATTGAGTCAATCGTGCGACTGAAGCTGCTGAATCATGAGAATTGAAGGTTTGAGGTATTTTTACGCAAAAACACGAATTTCTCACTGACCCTAATTGCCGTATTCCAGAAAACGTTACCTTTTTAACCTGGAGACGTCCAAAACACTGTTTGTCACAAAAAGATTGTGTTTTTTTGAAAAACACGATGTTTATATCAAAATCAATTGAATCACATGTAAATCAAGAGCCTTAGCTCTGATACCACTTGTTAAGGAGCGTGTACTGGACGGAGTACTAACTGATTCACATGTATACCAACTCAAATAGTGCAGAATCCTATTTGATTGGCGATCCAATCAGTGAGAACGTTAACTCGATCGATATAAGATTAAACTAAATGTTTAGAACGAATAGGAATCGATCAAGAATGCTCTATGAACTTGGACTGGCTTTCTTGGACGTTCTGGACGGCTAGGGTACGAGTAGGAGTCGAATTCTTCAAAGTGTTTTTTTTCACGAATTAAGTGGTATTTATAGGTTAGGTTACTCATTCGTGCGACTGAACCATTAGCATGGTTCAGTTGTGCGACTGAGTCATGCGGTTGATCCATTCGCACTACTGAGTGTTCAGTCGTGCGACTGAGTCAATTTCATGTCACAATTGTGCGACTGATCCAGTCTCCTGGTTCAGTCGTGCGACAGGTTCGTTAGCATGAAGTTGTTCATGCGTATGGTCCATTAGCATGGGCCATTCGCATGAGAACTTCATATGACTAAGTTTGAATATGTTTCTCAATCATTCTTTGACTATGATCAATTCAAACAACCACAAACCTATATAGTTTGTTCAATATGCGTTAATAAATGATAAACATTAAAACATACACAAAAACATTAAACATTAAGATCAACAACCACATATTATGTTTCATTCAACTCATACGTTTCATTACATTTAGTACATGACAGACAAATTACAATAAGATCGTAAACTAGGTACATATGGATCAACAACTAGGTACCATGAAAGATACTTCATTACCTTTACCGACGACTATAGTCGATATGGTTATGTCTACTTGTTAAGACACAAAGATGAAGCTTTTGAAATGTTCAAAATCTTCCAAAATAAAGTAGAAAATCAACTCAACAAGAAAATAAAATTCTCCGCACCGATAGAGGAAGTGAATACCTAAGTGATGGTTTTAGAGATCATCTTTGAAGTTGTGGTATTGTTTCACAACCATCTCCACATGGAACACCATAATACAATGGTGTGTCTGAGAGGAGAAATCAAACTCTATTGGATATGGTTTGATCTATGATGGCTAGAAGCTCATTGCCTCTATCATTTTGGGGTTTCGCTTTGCTCTCTGTGGCCCGTATTTTGAATATGGCCCCAACCAAGAAAGTGGAAAGGACACCTTTTCAAATATGGCATGGAAGGGTTCCATCACTATCATATTTAAAGGTACGGGGTTGTGAGGCTTATGTTAAGATGCCCACCTCAAACAAGTTATAAAGTCGTTCCACTAAGTGTATCTTCATTGGATATCCTAGAGATTCCATCTATAATATTTCTTTGATCCAATGGAACAAAAGGAGTTTGTTGCCAAGAAGGCTGAGTTCTTAGAAGCTAAGTTCCTTATGGAAGGAACTAGCAGTAGAAAAGTGGATATTGAGGAGGATCAAGAACCACAAACCGATACACGTTTGGTTGACACTAGCACTTAACATGAGGATGTTGAGGGTGATCAAATAGTTGATCAATACACACTAAACATTCACAGATCTGGTAGAATTAGTAATCCACCAGAAAGATAAGGATTTTTTGTTGATGGATGACATGTGGTAGATTCCGATGAACCAACCACTTATCGTGATGCAATGTCCAATTTAGATTGTGACAAAAGGCTTGAAGCCATGAACGTTGAGATGCAGTCCATGTATGACAACCAAGTATGGGACTTGGTTGAACCACCTCTTAACTCCAAGATAGTTGGAAGTAAGTGGGTTTTCAAGAAGAAAACCGATATGCATGGAAAATTGGATAGTTATAAAGATAGACTTATAGCAAAAGGTTTCACTCAAACTCAAGGGGTTGATTATGATGAGATCTTCTCACCAGTTGCAATGCTAAAGTCTATTAGGATATTATTTGCCATAACTGCTCATTATGAAAGCTATTAGGAGCATCATCACATTCCTAGTATTGTATGTCAATGACATTCTACTATTTGGAAATGACATTCCAACTTTGGAAGGTGTTAAAACCTAGCTTGGAAGATGTTTTTCCATTAAGGATCTTGGTGAAGCCGCCTATATTTTGGGAATAAAGATCTATAGGGATAGATCAAGGCGGTGATAGGTTTGAATGAAGTGCATACATTGTTAAGATCTTGAAAAGGTTCAACATGGAAAACTCTAAGAATGGTACCGTACCTATTCAAAGAGGAACAATATTGAGTAAGACTCAATGTCCAAGCTCAAAGAATGAGCAAGACAAAATGAAGAGAATCCCGTATGCATCTGCTATAGGATCCATCATGTATGCAATGATATGCACTAGGCCGGACGTGTCATGCCCTTAGCATGACAAGCCGATAACAACAAAATCTGGAACTAGTCATTGGATGGCTATTAAGAACATACTTAAGTACCTAAGGAGGACCAAAGATATTTCCTAATCTATGGATCTGGTGAGGAGGAACTCGTAGTAAAGGGTTACACATATGCGAGTTTCCAAACTAATCGGGATGATTCACGATCACAATCGGGGTACATTTTCATCTTGAATGGAGGAGCAATCTCTTGGAAGAGCTCTAAGCAAGATGTGGGGCATTATCAACTACAGAGTCAGAATACATCACCGCTTCATTAGCATATTAGGAAGCTGTATGGTTAAAGAAATTCATTGTCGATCTAGGGGTGGTCCCTTCCATTCAGGACCCCCTAGAAATTTTTTGTGATAACAAGGGTGCAATTGCTCAAATCAAGAACCCCGTGCATATCAAAAGACTAGGGACATTGAACGAAGATTCAACTACATAAGGGATGAAGTTGAAAAGGGAAAGATATGTATTCGCAAAGTTCACATGGATCGAAACATTGCGGATCCACTCATAAAGCTTCTTGAAAAGGCAAAGCATGAATGTCATACTTGTGACATGGGACTTCAATATTCTAGTGACAATTTGAGCCTTAATTTTGTATTAAGATATTGTAACCCTTTATTACTTGAATGCATTATTGGTTATAATGGTTTAACTAATATCCTATTTTGCATGTTAAATCCATGAGTAAATCATTTACTTAGAACATCCATAGTCGTTCATACTTATAGGAACAAGTATAAGGGTAAGAGTATTATGAACATGGATTGGTAGATATTCATATGGATGAATATAGAGCAAGGATTGCTGCCAAGGTTCATAGATATTTGTGGGATACAAATATGGGACTGACCCGCATCTCAAATATTACTATATGGAATCTTCTTGATTGATCATAAGTAAATTTGAGTAAAGGCGAATATCATTTGGTATCCTCTGACCTGAGATACATATTAGGTCTTGATATTTACTGAATATTATACTTTGACCTAGTTCTTCGCTATTCTAAAACATGGTAGTACATAAGACTGAGTTCAAGTAACACAAGGTATTGTGAGAGACTTATGTCGTCAAGATGGGATTTGTCCCTCTTATTCCTTGAGAGTAAGATGTCTAAGGCCTAATAAAGTTAAATCAATGGAGAATGATCACTCTATGTCTCTGATTTAACATGACATCTATGACAAAAGGATAGATGTTGGATTCACCTAAATAATTCGATTAAGGTACTTGAAGGGGATGATGTTATTGAATGGCACTTAGTCATACGTATTAAGGATAGTAAACCGTTGTTAGACGTTATATTGCTTGCATCAATCTTCTATGAATCTTGTGCAAGTGAGAGATTGTTAGATCTTGTATGCCCAAGACACATACAAGAAAAAATGATGTGGTTAGTACGTTATGATCCATGTCGGGTCATACCCAATAACAAACTAAACAAACACGAATAAATATTTATTTGTTGATGTTATCATACAAATAAATATTGACACCAATTTGGAAAATGGGCTTTCCAATTATTGCTTTTGAAATAGAACAATATTATATGGATAATTTGTTAATGAGAAAATTTTTGTATTATTATTAATTGGGTTAAATAATAACAAATAAAGTGTGTTCAAGTTATAAAATTAAAGGGGTTTGAATTTTATAAACATATGGGTTAAAGAGTGTGGTATTTTATAAAATTAAATGGAGGGGAGGAACCTATTTTTGAAGGAGATTTTCGGCCACCCCTTGGGGCTCCCTCTCCTTAGGATTCCTTTCCTTGTTTTATGCAAGACTTAAACATTAAGACACTCCACTCCATACACACTCTCTCTCACCACACATAGCAACTCTTTCCTCTTGTTTTCAAGCTGAAAATTCGAAGTGGGGCTTTGGCTGAAATTTTGGATTTGATAAGAGGAGCAAGAAGGAGGCTTTGGTGTTGCACTTCTTAACAAGTAGGGTGTTTTAAAGAGCTTGTGGGTATACTAGCTTGAGGCCTTCTCCTTTGGAGGCTTTGGATTCAAGAACATCATCTTCTCCATCGAATTCCATCCATCTTCTTGTTCATAGAAAGGTTGTATTCTATGAACACCCTATGGTTGTTTATGTTTGATAGAATTTCTTTTCACATATATTTGATCATTGTTCTTGGGTATGTAATCTGACATATACAAGTTTATTTTCAGAATATAAACAAGTTTAATATCACATATATCCGCTGCGTTTTTTTGGTTTAAATGGTTAAACTATCTTTGATAAACTTGTAACAAACCCATTAAATTCTAGCTACTATTTTCCTTTTTAGATATTCAGTGGGCTTCACCTTTAGTTCAAGGAATACCACTTCTTTAGCTGGTGTTGTTCTTTTCTTCTCCAAGGGGTTGACAAACGATCTATCTTTTATCATGTAGATAGTCACTATCATACTTCCAGGTAATTATCTTCTTATCAGTTTTTCCTTTTGGAGTAGACACACCTCGAATCAACTCAATAGTAGTGAGCCCTTCTTGAAGCTTCAATTGAGAGGGCTCAGCAAACCACTCTAGATTCTTGTGCAGAACAGGTGCTAGAGAGTTATGGTCTCTGTGGGTGAGTTGGACGTCTTGTGCAAACACTCTTGTTCTAGCCTTTTTGCTAATAATCTATTCTTCAAATTTCTTTAGCTTTTCTTTCTTTTCATTAATCATCCTAAGGATAGCAGCCTTTAGGGAATTTATCTTCATGTTTCCTAATTTTCTTCTAGTGAACCCTTGATCAGATAACTAGTCCTACTTTCCCTGTCAGTCATACTGTAGGGATGAGGATATAGTGGTTGAGAAGTGGAATTATGCTTTGCCTTTGAGAATAACTTTAACACTGGAGCTTTGGGAAAAAGAGTCTTTTCATACTCAGTCTCATAAGTAGGGTCCAACAGTTTGTTTAACTTTTCTTCTTCTCCCTTCATTCCCTCAAAAGTCATTATGAACACCTCATCAGGGTCATACCCATGATTGATCAAGAACATAGCCTTCACCATCAAGTCATTAGTTTGGGCTTTCTCTACCATCTCCTGGACTATTTACTCCTCTTTCACAGGGCTTTTATGAGCTAATGGTTCATCAAACACATAGCCACCTCTATCTCTTTTTCTTCTAGATCAATGAATTCAGCCTTCTGTTTCAATTGGGCTTCAGCCTTTTCATGCTCCTCTAAGAATTCAGCAATTGTTGAAAGGCTTCTGGGGTCATCTTTTCCTTGTTCCTTAATTGGTTCTTCTTCTACCATTGGTCTCTTCCCCTTTGCCTTCTCAAATAAATATTTTGTCCTTCTGGTATAGGTTTGCATTCCTGAACCAGATGAAGTTTCACCCATTTCAGCTTCTTCAGGCAACTTTTCAGCCTTTGAAATTTCTTTTTCATTCGTAACAATTGTTGATTATTCTCTCTTTTGTTGCTCTTCACATAATCTTCTAATGAGCTCTTTTTGTTCATTAGTCAATGATACAGCAGGGACTATTTGCATACTCAATTCCTTCTCAATTAGGACAGGAGATTGAGGAATGACCACTATTGGTTCTTCATTTTGCCCCTGATCTACAATGAACTCACAAAAATCATCATCTATAATAAACTCTTCTTTAGTGAAAGAGTCAAGAGCTTTAATCATATTACTGAATTTAGCCTCTTTAGAGTGACCTTCTTCAGGTTTGCTTGTATAGATTACCATCTCCATGCTATATTCATTATGTTTTGATTCACTAGTTTCTGCCCCTTTCTCAGTCTTAGAGAATTTCATCTTTTTGGTAGGAGGGGAGTTAACCACTTCCCCTGATGAGCTTTCAGAACTATCATCTTTGTCGCTTTCTCTTTGTCTTTCTCCTCTATTTTCTCTCCTTTATCTTTCTCTATCTTAGCTTATCTTTGATAAGAACAAACAGCTCTAACTCAGACACTCTCTTGTTTAGAGTTTCTATCTATTTTTGCAATCTAATAATATCAAATTGTTCTTCAATCATTCCTTCTTTTCTTCCATGGCTATAGTTTGGATGGCTAAGGTGTCAACATGACCACTTATTTCATCCCTTGAGTGTTGGAGAGTTGCCTTTAAACTTTCAATCTCCTTTTCCTTTTCTTTCTTCTCATTTTCATATTTTATTTCATATCCTTCAACTCCTTTTCTTTCTCATCAAATTCAGAAGTCTGTCTTGAATGATACCAATCTCCTATTAAGTAGTCTTTCCATCTTGGCTACCTTTTGTAGTAGTTCAAAAATCAACTCATCTTTTTCATCAGGCTTGTTGACTCCTCATTCAGCATTACTTTCTGATGGAGCAGCCTCAGAAGCAACTTGCCTAACATGCATCTATCTTGGATGATCCTCTTCATTAGATGATGATTTGGATTCTTTTGAAGAGCTGGCAGAATCACCAAACTCAACAGGCTCAGTAGTAATAAGAGATGTTTGAACAAGTGATATGGATAAGTGATGGATTGGAGATATATGTGGAGAGATTATGGGTTATGCTTGTGGTGATGGGATAGGTGTTCTTTGGTGTGATGGTATTGGTGTTGTTTGGGGTGATGGTATTGTGTGGGCATAAATGGTGAGGCCATATTAGCATCATGAATAGAAGGTCCGTCAACCCCTACATCCACTTAGGGTGACACTGATCTTTTTCCTTCATCCTTTTAGCAGTTTTCTCAGCAACAGTGTTGGTCAGCTTGTTCTTCTTCTTGATCAGGCTCATCAACATGAGCTTCTTGTGCTTGTTCTTCAGGATTTATCTGTTGTAATATCTAGGGCAACAATGGAAAGAAGGTTCCACTGTAAAAGTTCCTAGGATCTCTCTTCTTGATGTACTTGTAAGACTTGGCATTATAATGAGGAATATCCAGTATAGGTCCTTCAGGTACAATGTCAAGAAAAGCTTTATTGATGAGGCATTGCCTTAACCTTGGATACATTAGGAACATATGTCTTCTCCCTTCCTGAATGTTTGATACCATACCATTAAACACATAAGCAGACATGTTAAATGGCCTATTAGTGCATAAAGCACATATAGTAGATGAGGTGATCACTAGAATGTCATTCTATCCAGTTTCCTCTTTGTCAAGTAATGTTGGTAAAGATGAAACAAGAACCTCCATTGTAAGTCAACGAATCCTTTAACAATCTGTTTTCCTTCATATCCTCCCTCATATCCAATATGGCAAAGAAAGAAGTAATCTCATCATCTTCAAGCTCTAAGGGAGTGTTGGCATCATCCCCAAACTATAGACACTGTCTCACAGTTGTTTAGTGATGTTCAGAGTATGATGATCAGTGATTCTTCCAGACAAAGTCCTTACACCAACTATCTTTGTCATTTCAGTAGTGCTCCAAAAAGGCCTTATGAATCTCTCATAAATTATTGGTCTAATAGTGATTGCATAAGAAACTCTGTTAGTGGATATAAATCTGATCATGTCTCTTAGACCTTCTGCCTCGGGTACATCAGGATCAAGATAACCGCTAACATTATGGAGCTTCCTCCAAGTGAGATTTTCCATGTACCCTGCATTAGAGGCATATGAATTAGTAAGATTGATAACACTCAGCATATTGTAGAACATGCATAAAGTGAAATTTTTGATTCTGACTTTTTATGGTAAAAATTGAATGCTTATAGGTACTGTTCCATAGGACTTATACCTATACTTGATGTTATCATGAATAATCGTTGTTCTTTTGTTATGCATGCTTGAAGTGATCATTTTAGTTGTTTTTAACCCATCTTAACTCTTAAAATCAAGATTTGTTTCTCATTTTAAATCTTTTGTTATGCTCTGTTCATGCGATGAACAAGGTGGTGAAAAATCATGTTGAAATCACTTGTTTGTTGTCATCTTTAGTTTACTTGTTCATTGTAGTTGAAAATCATCATCATTTCTTAATCTAAGTATTATTTTGAATCACCATTTTGACCGACGGTTCTAAGTCAATACAGGTTCAAAAGTCTAGCATTATAGGTCATAAATTTCAAAGATTATCACCTTTTGTTTGATACTACAGTATTAGAGAATCAACATTGAGGACAAATGAGGTAGGATGAAAGTAGAACACAAGTTTGATTACGAAGATAATGAGTGATGAAGAATAGTGAATTTTGCTCGTCATACTATAAAGTCTCTCAAATTTGAAAAGTATTAAATGACTTTTTGAAACGGCTTTAAATAGTCAATTAATGTCTTCTACAAAAAAATATAAGTTTCAGGACAAATGCGATTATTTTTAAAATCACTATAGCAAATGCGGATGAGTTTTGTTCATTAGAATTTGTTTACTGTTACAAATGTTGAAGAGTAAAAAGTTAACAACATTTGTTTACTATAACAATACGATTGAACAAGGTAGTCAACATTTGTGTACTGTTACAAATGCGGCTGAACAAAGTTAGTCAGCATTGGTGTACTGTTACAAATGCGGCTGAACAAAGTTAGTCAACATTTGTGTACTGTTACAAACGCGGCTGAACAAATTTAGTAAGCATTGTGTACTGTTACAAATGTGGCTGAGCAAAGTTAGTCAACATGAGTTCACTGTAACAAATGCGGTAGAGTAAAATTCCTTCATCCACATTTATTTCAAAATATACGGTTGCAAATGAAGATGTCTGCATTATTGACTTTCATCATGATAACAAAAGTGATTAAGCACTTTTTTTTATTCATTTTGATACACATGAAGTGTTGATGTCAACCACTTTAAAGAAATGCAAATAAGTAAAAAGAAATGCGGCATTGCAAATGTGTTCCACATTAACAAATGCGGCAAAATACTTTTGTCCGCATATGCTTTTAACGAAACTTTCATGTATTTTTTGACACAAAGTGGTAGAGTTGTCTTGTCCGCATTGGTTACACTGGTTTTAAATGATATTAACCTCTACCGGCATTGGTTATATGCATGGGTTACCTTCACCCGCATTAACCAATATACTTACTTGCATTAAATTTTGACCTTAGTCAAAACTTAATGTTTCTACATAGATATTATTCTTTTGATTTTTCTTTCTTGTTATAAGAACTGTCTTTGGTTAACTTGTGTCTTATGAAGTTGTTGGGATTGTCAATTTCTTGCTTGGATTGACTTGTATATCAGTGACGATACAAGTCTCCTATTGATTGACTGATCTTTGACTTCTTATGCTTTCATGAATCTACATAAGCTGAGATACAATAGTATAACTTTTGCACCAACACAGACAGTTTCTTTTGATTTGTTTTGAAGTTTTAAGAAAGTAATTTAAGAAAGTAAATATCTATACAAACTAATCAAATTTTAAATTGCTCCCCCTAAAGTTTATATCCATACCTCGATAGAAACTTGAAAGATTTAAAACTTTTGAATATGATTATTTTTGGTTTTTTTGTTTTTCTAATTTAAGAATTAAGAGATCATACCTTTCGTTTGGATCATATCAATCTTACATTACACATGTGCATTCTTTTGTATAAAATGGACATGTTTATGAACTTATTGATTGAAGGTATGTTTGTCCTCTTAAACTCATACCTGATTAATATTTTAATGCATGTGATATTTATCATGCTTTTGTTTCTTTGATTATTCAACATGTACATCACACATAGAAGCATGGAATGATCAACCATCCTCATGTAATGTATGGTAGAACTGTTTCACAACTTGATTTACCAAGTCACTTAAATTATGAGATCTCATTTTCACCGATCCTCATTAGGATTCTTTTACTTTGATCCTTTTCTTGATGATCCACATTAGTATTCTTTTTCACTTTGGAATGTGATCCATGACTGGATTCTTTTACTCATTCACAAGGAATGTATTGTTATTGTAGATTCATCCAATTTGGATGTGTTCCTCATTGGGAATCTTTTGGATCAATACATCTACACTATGTGCTTGTTTCTTCACGTTGTTGCTTAGCAAAATAAGATGAAACTTGATGTAGGTGAAAGAGATTCATAAAGTATCATTACCTAGTGTGTTTAGGTTACTACACACGTCCACCTAGATAAGCCAATACATACTTCTATTCTGAGATGAGCGTTTCATCATTGAATAAGATTTTAGTTCATCACAGCATATATCTTCTCTTCCAAGTTGAGCCTACCCACATATTAGGTAAGTAATGTCAGTCTTTTAAATTTTGAATTAAGCAAGTGAATGATATAATGACTGTAATTATATCATTTCCCAAAGGTATATAGATCATTTTCTTCATCAAATTTTACTTCTTTTTGTAATTTTTCTTATTTTTTTAAAATTGTTTTCAATGTTTTGTTTGATTTGTGCAAGGCCCGTTCCCGGGATGCTTACAACTGGTCAATCATTGCACATAAAACATATATTTTCATTAAATTAAAAACATTGCAAAACAATACATCATTATCAAATTACAAAATACGTGTTGCATTACATCACAAAAGCATTATAAAAATAGATGCCATCTAAAAGAGCTGAGTAGCCGCCCCGTGCCATCCTCAACAACATTACCTGCCACTAGAAACACATAAAAGTCAGCATTACTGAGTGAGTTCTAGTTTTATAATAAAACATACTTTATCTTTAGTTTAAAACCGTCCTTTACTTTCTTTCAAATCATATCAGACCTAGAACGTGATCACACATTGTACGTACGCATAGATAATAGTTATTATCTTCATCATCGTTCATTTCGTATATTTATTATCTTTTGTTTTCATCTAGGTCTTGTCATGTGCTTAACCCCCTTTAGAGCACCAACCAATTCATCTAGGGTTAAGCAACAAGGACTCCATACATCTGGTCAATCACAAAGATTGAATCCCTGTGTGCATCCTCATGGGGTATTAACACACACATAGTTGAGCTGACAACCCCTCATTGGGTGTGAACCTCTATACATTTGCTTAATCACACGATTAAGCCCTTCTGTGCATCCTCATGGGGTAGCTAACCCGCACACGGTTGAGCTAACACTCCTCATTGAGCTAACCTCCATACATGGTTAAGGCATGCATTCTTTCATTACGTTCCTCTTTTCATTATCTTCCACTTTACGTTACATAATACTTTTCGTTTCATTCATTACCATTCAACGTAAAGCCACGGGAAAAATAATCACACATATCAAGGAACATCAACATAAACATACAAACATCGCCATACACGACACCATCATACATACACAACATACGTCATACATACCATCATGCATAAACATCAATCATACATCATCAACATCATAACGTCTATGACCGCAAAAATCCACTTATACGAACCCCCAGGAATTCCCTAAGTCAAAACCTACCTCTGCACTTTCCCCCGAAAGTCAGATAACAACCTATACTCTTTCAGGCGCACGAGCCCTATTTTGGCGTATGGACACCCTTCAGTCGCATGGCCTCCCAGGCGACTGAAAATTTAGGCAAATGAACACCAGGCGAACGGACCCTATACGAATGGACCCTATGCGGATGATCATTATGGGTGAATGAACGCAATGCGAATGGGCACCTAGGCGTATGGACCACAGTCGCATGACTCACATGTGTATGGACTCCAGTCTCATTCCTTTCAGCCGCATGACCTCCAGTCGCGTGCCATTCGGTCGCATAGCCCTAGCTAATGTCGAATGTTGTTCCCCTTCGAACCTACACTGCAGTTTTTGGCTTCCAGCCCCGTTCTAACATGTTCTAGGCTAAAACCAACCATCCTAAGCCCTAGAAACACAACCACAACATCATTCAAGCACACACAAGCCCGAAAACAAACCCCACTCGCATCACACACAAACACATACACACGGCTTCAACACACACACTTCAAAAACAGGTTTTACTATGTGATCCTGCCCAAAATCAGTTGAAACTATGCAAAAGAGGGGTCCAAGAACTTACACAAACAACCCCATCGAGTAGAGCTTCAACTTTCATGCCCGAAGCCAAGAAAACCAAAGCTTGAACCTCTTTTCTCCCCTTTTCTCTCTTTGGCCGATTTTCACAAGTGTGGGGGAGGGTGTGGGCTGCCTTCCCCCTCTTATATCCCCACTCATTCAAGGTTTTTCTCTTTTTGGCAAGTTTGGTCCCTCGACTTTGGACTTTATTTCTTTTCTTTCTTTTGTGGGCTTCGAAGAAAATAGCCGGGTGTTACAAGTCCACCCCCTTATATAGGTTTCGTCCCCGAAACATGTTATTCCTCAAAGAATTGTGGGTAATGTTGCCTCATCTCTTCTTCAATCTCCCACATATACTTGGATCCTTTCCTGTGGTTCCATTGTACACGCACAAGAGGAACCACTTTATCCTCAGCCTCTTCTCTTTTCAATCAATGATTGCCACTGGTTCCTCCACATAATTGAACCGTTCATCTACTTCGATATCCTCTAGTGGGACAATCATATCCTTATCTGCTAGACACTTTCTCAAATGATATACATGGAATGTCGGGTGAATTCCACTTAACTCATCCGGTAACTCTAATCTGTAGGCCACCTCTCCTACTCTAGTAATGATTCGGAAAGGCCCTATGTATCTAGGGCTCAACTTGCCCCCTTTCAAAACCAAATGATACCCTTCCAAGGTGAGACTTTTAACATAACCCTGTCACCCACTTGGAACTCAATCGGTCTATGTCGTTTATCAGCATACGACTTCTGTCTATCTTTGGCTACCTTCAAGAAGGCTTTGATCTTTTCAAGCTTCTCAGTCGTAGCCTCGATTACCTTGACGCATCCAAATTCTTTCTAACCAATATCACCCCAACACATGGGTGTTCGGCATCTCCTACCGTATAGCATCTCATAAGGGGGCATACCAATGCTGGCATGATAACTATTGTTGTATGAGAACTCAGCTAACGGTAGGTGGTCATCCCAACTTCCTCCAAAATCGATAACACATACACGAAGCATATCCTCCAGCATCTGAATGGTCCTTTCTGACTAACCATCTGTCTGAGGATGATAGGCTGTGCTAATATGTAACCTCGTCCCCATCTCGTGCCTCTACATTAACACACACACCAACCCTGAGTAGGAAGCATCAGAATAAACCACCAGATCTTCACTTCCATCGGGTGATGACAGAATAGGAGCTTGAGTCAATCTCGCCTTTAATTCCTCGAACGCATTCTCTTGAGCTTGATCCCATACAAACTTTACATCTTTCCGGGTCAATTTGGTTACTACAGAAGCAATCTTAGAGAAGTCTTGAATGAATCTTCGGTAATAACCCGCCAAACCCAAGAAACTACGAATCTCGGATGGCGTCTTTGGAGACTTCCACTGCATCACCGCCTCCACCTTTGCCAGGTCCACCATAATTCCCTCAGGATTCACCACGTGACCCATGAACTAAACTTCGCGCAACCAAAATGCATACTTGGAGAACTTGGCGTACAACTTCTCCTTTCTCAATGTCTCTAGAACCTCCCGAATGTGATTGGCATACTCTATCTCGCTCTTCGAATAAATCAGGATATCATCAATAACCACAATCACTAATTTATCCAACATCGGCCAACACGCTCGATTCATCAGATCCAGAAAAGCAGCTGGCGCATTGTTCAAACTAAAAGACATGACAAGAAACTCGTAATGTCCATAGCGCATGCAGAAAGCTATTTCAGGAACATCCTGCTCCTTCACTTTCAACTAATGGTAACCAGATCGAAGGTCTATCCTTGGAAACCAACTGGCACCTTGAAGCTGATCAAACAAATCATCAATTCTTGGTAACGGGTATCGGTTCTTTATCGTCAACTTATTCAACTCACGGTAGTTGATACACATCCTCATGCTACCGTCTTTCTTCTTCACAAACAAGACCGGAGCACCCCAAGCGGAGATAGTCAGTCCAATAAACCCCTTATCGAGTAGCTCTTACAATTGCTCCATCAACTCTTTCATCTTAGTCATAGCCAACCGATACAGTGCCTTGGCAATAGGTTGGGCACACGGTATCAAGTCAATCTGGAACTCGATCTCATGGTCAGGTGGCACTCCTGGTAAGTCTTTTGGGAACACATCTGGAAAGTCACACATAACTGGTACATCGCACAGTTGTGATGTGAGCGTGTCCACGTCCTTTACATAGGCCAAGTAGGCACTACATCCACGCCTCATGCACTTTCCCACCACCGCGATTGAGATTACTTTCAGGATCATCGTGACCCGATCCCCATAAACTGTCACCATACTCCCGTCAGGCGCTGTCAAACGAATCATCTTCTTGCGACACACAATGTTCGCCTCGTAATCCACTAACCAATCCATTCCAAGAACTACATCGAAACCACCTAAGGTTATCACGAATGGTCTAACAGGAAATTTATGACCTTCTAATTCCATATCACATCATTCGATCATCTCAGAAATCCTGGTAGACTTACCAATGGAAGTTTCTACATCAAAGGGCGCATCAACACTCCTACTAATAACAGGCAGTTTAGCATAGAAAGCTATAGAAATAAAACTTTTACTAGCACCAGAATCAAATAACACGGAGGCTAAAGATTGGGTTAGTAGAAACGTACCTGACACAACATCAGGGTCCGTCCTAGCCTCCTCCTACGTCATCGTAAACGCTCTGGCACTCTCCCTCGGTCCTTCTCTCCAAACTTCTTCACCCTAGAACCCTCAGCCCTCGGCTTCTTACATTCCCTACTCATGTGACCACTTTCCCCACAGTTGAAACACCTCATAGCCCCACAATCTCTAGCCATATGACTAGGCTTCCCGCACTTGAAACAGTGTTCGATCCCCATTTGCATTCCCACGAATGCTCCTTCCCGCATTTGCCACACCTCTTCGACCCCGTACCAGGTGTGACCACACGACAATCATCCACCCGTGCCTTCTTGTTACTCTTTGACGCACCACCCCGACCAAACTCTTCCCATTCCAACTCCGATCACCACCACCCTTCTTGCTTGCCTCAACCACCACCACCTCTCGCTCATCATATAATCTTCCTGCCAAATCAACTGCCTACCTAAACATGCTCGGTCGGGCAGCAATCATGTGCCTACAGATATCCTCTGGCAAGCCCTGAGTATACCACTTAATCTTTCATGACAAAGGCATCACCCGATCCGGCACCAGCCGTGCCATTTCTTTAAACTCCCAAGTGTATTGCTGATGAGTCATTGTTTCCGCTTTCAGCTGCAGTAACTCCGTTTCCACCTTATCCATTTCCCTATGAGGAAAAAACTCCTCAATCACCAACTTCTTCAGCTCAGACCATCACATCCTCCTTAATTGCCCGACTACCCTCGGCTTGGACTATATTGTCCCACCAACCCAAAGCCGAGTCCACAAATGAGTGGGCATCAAATTTCACCTTCTAGTCTTCTCGGCACTCGCTGATATTCAGAACAACTTCCATTCTCTCACCCACCGGTGAGCAGCAGCAGCAGTGTCGTTACCATCAAAAGTAGGGGGCTTACACCTTTGAAATGCCCCATAGTTGCAACCTCGTTTCGCCTCTAGCACAGGCTCTTCTTCTTCCTCCTCTTCATCATCGGAGAGAACCGTTTCAGGCTCCGGTTGCTCCCATTCTCTCGAGGACCTATTTCTCTCCTTTCTTTCTCCTTCTCGTACAACCTAGATAACTTCGGTCACCACATATGGTAAGATTGTCTGCATGACCTGATGGACTTCTTTAACAACAACCTCTTTTACTCAGATACTCAAATCGACGCTCTCATCACCACCCTCCAGATGAGGGGTCGCGGGTGCCTCATGAACCACCTTTTCAACCCTAGGTCTTCCTCTTTTAGGTTGCGGTTCAGCACCACGACCTCCACCACGTGAGGCTTTTGAAGATCTACCACCGGCCATCCACACAGACACTGAAAGATTCAAACACTAAAACGGTCATTCAAGAGAAAAATTCCGTTTATGTCAGGTATAGTAAGTCCCTAATTACAGTGGCCAGTTGTGATTAGCCATTTACTTTACTCTTCATACCCTAAGCATTACCTATCTTGACTACATTAGTATCTAAATCTACAAACAACACATAATAACATAACATGTGCACATAATACCAGTTATCATTAAGAAAATACCTGATGGCACGCAGCTACTCAGACTGGCATCACTTCCCTTTCCGTCCCATTTTTAGTTTAAGTTTAGGTTTTTTTTGAAACTTTACCCATTTCACTTAAACTTTGGCTCTGATGCCAACTTGTAAGGCTCGTTCCCGGGACGCTTACAGCTAGTCAATCATTGCATATAAAACATGTATTTTCATTAAATTAAAGAAAACATTTCAAAGCAATACATCATTATCAAATTTCAAAATACGTGTTGCATTACATCACAAAAGCATTATAAAAATGGATGCCATCCAAAAGAGCTGAGTAGTCGTCCTGTGCCATCCTCAGCAACATTACCTGCTAACTAGAAACACATAAAAGTCAGCGTTGCTGAGTGAGTTCTAGTTTTATTATAAAATATACTTTATCTTTCATTTAAAACCATCCCTTACTTTCTTTCAAATCATATCAGACTTATAACGTGATCACACATTGTACGTACACATAGATAATAGTTATTATCTTCATCATCGTTCATTTCGTACATTTATTATCTTTCATTTTCATCTAGGTCTTGTCATGTGCTTAACCCCCCTCTAGAGCACCAACAATTCATCTACAGTTAAGCGACAAGGACCCCGTACATCTGGTCAATCACAAAGATTGAACCCCTATGTGCATCCTCATGGGGTACTTAACCCGCACATAGTTGAGTTGACAACCCCTCATTGGGTGTGAACCTCCATACATTTTCTTAATCACATGGATTAAGCCCCAGTGTGCATTCTCATGGGGTAGCTAACCTGCACACGATTGAGCTAACACTCCTCATTGAGTCTGAACCTCCATACATTTGCTTGCAAGCTTTCTTTCATTTGTTCATTCGTTAATGCATGCATTCTTTCATTACATTCCTCTTTTCATTATCTTCTACTTTACGTTACATAATACTTTTCGTTCATTCATTAAGATTCAACGTAAAGCCACGAGAAAAATAATCACACATATCAAGGAACATTAACATAAACATACAAACATCGCCATACACGACACCATCATACATACCCAACGTACGACATACATACCATCATGCATAACATCAATCATACATCATCAACATCATAATGTCTATGACCTCAAAAGTCCACTTATACGAACCCTCGAGAATCCCCTAAGTTAAAACCTACCTCTGCACTTTCCCCCGAAAGTCAAAAAACAAACTATACTCTTTTTGGTGCACGAGCCCTATTTTGGCCGTATGGACACCCTTCAGTCGCGTGGCCTCCCAGTCGACTGGAAATTTAGGCGAATGAACACCAGGCGAATGGACCGTATGCGAATGCACCCTATGCGGATGATAACTATGGGCGAATGAACGCAATGCGGATGGGCACTTAGGCGTACGGACCTCAGTCGTATGACTCCCATGCAAATGAACCTCAGTCGCACGACTCACATGTGTATGGACTCCAGTCCCATTGCTTTCAGCCGCATGACCTCCAGTCGCATGCCATTCGGTTGCATAGCCCTAGCTAATGCAGAATGTAGTTCCCTTTCGAACCTGCACTGTAGTTTTCAGCTTCCAGCACCTTTCTAACATGTTCGAGGCTAAAACCAGCCATCCTAAGCCCTAGAAACACAACGACAACATCATTCAAGCAAACACAAGCCCAAAAACAAACCCCACTCGCATCACACACAAACACATACACACGGGTTCAACACACACACAATTCAAAAACGGGTTTTACTATGTGCTCCAACCCCAAATCAGTTGAAAATATGCAAAAGATGGGTCCAAGAACTCACACAAACAATCCCGTCGAGTAGAGCTTCAAACCAACCCGCTACACCTCAACTTTCACGCCCGAATACAAGAAAACCGAAGCTTGAACCCTCTTTTCTACCCCTTTATCTCTTTGGCTGATTTTTACAAGTGTGGGGGAGGGTGTGGGCTGCCTTCCCCCTCTTATACCCCCACTCGTTCAATGTTTTTCCCGTTTTGGCAAGTTTGGTACCTCGACTTTGGACTATATTTCTATTCTTTCTTTTGTCGGCTTCGAAGAAAATAACCGGGTGTTATAATTTGATTGAAGGTTAATCATGCCAATTGAAGGAACTATGAATTTAAACCTACTAGGTTCAAATGTGTTGGTGAATATATCAGCCAATTGATATTTAGTGGGAAGTTGAATCAATTTGATTAACCCCTTTTCAACACAGTCTCTCAAAAAGTGATATCTAATTTCAATGTTTTTGTTTTTACGTGTTGAACTAGATTATTTGTAATAAAAATAGATGTTGTGTTGTCAATGTGAATTGGAGTATGCAAGAAGTTAAAACCATAACCAAGCATCTGATTTTGAATCCATAGAACTTGAGAGCAACAAGCTGCTGCTACAATGTACTCAGCTTCTACTATTGAAATAGATACATTTGTCTACTTCTTGAATTGCGAAGAGACCAGTCTGGAACTATGAAATTGATAATGACCATAAGTGGATTTCCTATTGAAATTGTAGCCCCCGTAATCACAGTGAAGGCATATAGATTGAAATCTCCTTCCTTTGGATACTACAATCCAAGAGCAGGCTTTTCCTTGAGATATTTGAATATCCTTTTGACAGCATTCACATGAGATTCCTTGGGATCTGCTTGATATCTGGCACACACACAAACACCAAACATAATGTCAGGCCTACAGGCTATTAGATACATAAGTGAACCGATCATAGATTGATGGTGAGTCTGATCCATTGATTCGCCTTCTGGATCAGGTCTTATTTTCACTTTAGTATCAATAGGTGTTCTGATGGACTGACAGTCAGCCTGGTGAAATTTCTTCAATATTGTTTCCACGTATTTCGATTGATTAATGAAGATTCCATCTGCCGTCTATTGGACTTGCACTCCTAGAAAGAATGTGAGTTCCCCTATTGCAGTCATTTGGAATTTTGAATACATGAGATCTTCAAAATCTTTGAAGAGTAGCTTGTTGTTGAGCCAAAAATGATATCATCCACGTAGATCTGGACTAGCAATATGTCTCTTCCTTTTCTGTTTCTGAAGACAGTCTAATTAATCTTTCCTCTTTCATACCCATTTTCAAGAAGGTAAGAAAATAGAGTCTCGTACCACTTTCTTGGGGCTCAGTGAAGACCATACAAGGCTTTGTCAAGCTTGTAAACCCAGTGAGAAATTCACGATCTTAAAAGATAGGTGGTTGACTCACATAGACTTCGTTAACAATCTTTCTATATAAAAAAGCACACTTCATATCCATTTGATAAATATGGATGTTGAGTATCCAAGAAAGATTCTTATTGCTTCTAATCTGGCAACAGGTGCAAACACTTCATCATATTCAGTTCATTCTTCCTAAGTATACCCCTATGCCATTGGTCTTGCTTTGTTTCTAATGACAATTCCTCTATCATCAGTTTTGAATCTGTACAACCATTTGGTACCGATAAGGTATTATCCTTCGGGAAGATCAACCAGTTGCCATACTTCTTTCTTCATGAACTGCAGCAATTCTTCCTACATTGCATCAATCTAGCTATTGTCTTGAAGAGCCTCGTTGATGTTTTTAGGGTACTGTTTGACAAAGAAAGCATGAAAACAAGCAAATATTTGCAGTACTTGACTTGCTTCTTGTCACCCTGTCATTGAGTTCACCAATAGTTCTTTCTACTGGATGATTTGTGTGTATTCTAGTGGTTGGAATTGAGTCACCAGCAATTGTTACATCAAGGTTGGAGAGATTCAAATCATCATGGTGAGAGGCACCTTCATATTGTACTATTGGAGAATGATGAAGATAATCAAATTCTATTTTTGTGACTACTTCAGCATTAGCAGCACTTTGATTGCTTCCAGCATTTGATGTTCTTTCTATTTCAACTAGAGAACCTTAGTTGATAGGTCTTCTGAATATGATGGTTACAAGCTAGGACCAGCTTCGGTTGAAACACTTTGATTTTGAGATGGTTGTTTGACAGGATTAGCTTGTAGTGGAACTTCTTCATTCAGTTGTTCAGAAAAGGTTGGAGGAACCACTGGAAAGTCATTTCTTCTTTCTACTCCTGAATGAGGTTCAGCTGAAGGTATAGTTCCGACATCTGACAAATGAAATTGATCAAATGATTTTGTAAATGAGTCAATATCAAACAACTAGTCGGGACCATTTGTGGATTTGGGAAATGAATGTTCCTTGAATTGAAAATTTGTTGATTCATCAATAATGTTTAATCTCGGATTAAACACTCTATAAACCTTGAAACTGAAGAATAACCTACCAAAAACCTTCATCAAACTTAGATGAAAATTTTCCCAAATAATCTGTGGTGTTTTATATTGAGACAGGACTACCAAATGACTTGAAAAATCCAATAAATAGTTTTCTTTGCTACAATAGTTCATAAGGAGTCACATTATTTTCTTTTACAATCAGAGTTCTATTTTGCACAAAGCACGATGTGTTAATTGCTTCTGCCCAGAAGTTAATTGCCAGTTTAGATATAGCTAGCATTGTTCTTGCTGCTTCAATTAATGTTCTATTTCACCTTTCATCTACCTTATTTTGTTGAGGAGTTCTTAGTACATTGAATTGATGAGAATGCCTTTGGTTGCATAAAAGGAACTCATATCTTCATTTTTAAACTCAGTTCCATTATAACTTCTTATTGTTTTGACCTTATGATCAAATTGGTTTTCAATTTTTGTGATAATTTTTATTATTATTTGGGATGCTTCATTTTATGAAGTGTAAGGATTAAATGTAAAGGCTGATGCAACTCAAACACTTAAAGTCTCCTACATACATGCATAAGTGCATTGAAGAAGAATGCTTCGGAAGTTTCACACCAGCAACAGAAATATTGTAAGTGTGAATTCTTCCGAAGCCAAGACCAATATCTTCCAAAGCCAAAGATAATGTCTTCTAAAGCTTCAGAGACAAAGTCTTCTGAAGCCAACATGTGTAGACAGATTTCTTTTGAAGACTTTTAAGTTACATGCTTTATCTGATGTACTTTACATAAAGCTAGACCCCTTTCCACTACAACTCTGTAAAGTCATCAACTTACATAAGTTGGTGAAAAGGTCCATACTTTTAGTAACTGTACATTGACATCTTGAGTCTGTAACTTTCTACTTCATGTACTTTATCCTTTTTGTAATATATTAGGATGTGAGCTATGGCATGTCATAGTCACTAGTCTAAAGGCAATCTACCTTTTGACTCTACAATTGATTATGTTTCCGTCTAGTCAATTGTATCCAGCTGGCCTTCAAAGTATGGTTGGCTGTAGGATGTAGATATGTATCTCAAGTACTTGTAACTTTCCAGGATGCTTTGTAATATTTGTAATAGAACTTGAGAAGGCAATATACTACAATCTTGAAAACCATCTTCTTGTGTATTTTGCTATCTTGTTCTGTCTCATATTTACTTCTGTTCTTAGTATCATTACCAAAAGTTAATCCAATTTCACTATTTTTTTGTTAAGTATTCTTAGCAACTCTCCTTATTGTGGTGTTGTGTTGTAAGTGCATACTCTTCACCAGTCCTGATAGTAGAGCATTCCAAGCTCTTCATATAAGATTTCACCATCTTAAGATCCCTCACACACAAAAAATACTTAACTTATCAAATGGCAGCCATTTCCAAATCTAATATGGAACTGGAACCATGAAAAAGTCCCCCCTAATCACTCTTGATGACTTTGACACCTAGTGCCAAAGAATGAAAGGTTTCATCAGGTCTCTAGACTCAAGAATATGGGAGTTGTTGAAAAAGGACTTTACATACCAAGCACCCCTTCTTCTACTCATGGTGGTATGATCCCCAAGGCTATGGCTGACTACTCAGATGAAGATAGAAAGAGAGTAGAGATTGACTAGAAGGCCATGACAGCCCTTCAGACTACTCTTCCAAACTCTGTGTATAGAGGTTTCAAGAAATGCAAAACAGCTAAGCAGCTGTGGGATGCATTAAACTGATGTATGAAGGATCCTCTAAAGCTAAGGAGAAGAAAAAGGATCTCCTGAAGCAGCAGTGTGAGAAATTCACCTTTAAAGCCTGTGAAACATAACAATACTTCAAGTATGCTGAGATTGTGGATACCCTAGTGGATGGAGGAATTGCTCTTGAAAATAGAGACATTGTAAGAAAGTTCATGTCCTCACTTCTTAGGCAATGGACACACTACTGTGTAGTTATCAGGAGAACTGAGAACCTAAAACCTCTCACTTTGATAGAGTTATATAGGATTCTCAGTGGCAACCAGATGGTGATGAACATGCAAGGTTCATCTAGAAACTCCAACAATCAAATAGGTTCAGCTTTTCATGAGGTTGAAAGGGATAGCATAGAACCCCAACATCATCTCATATGCTACCCTGATAACTCATAAAAGGGTCCTTTCATCACCTTCCCTCAGACACCAGGGAGAGATGCACTTAAGGAAGTCCATTCTGATAGACAAGTTCTTCTCAAGCCTTTGGGTCCTCTGATGAAAGTTGTGGCAGCTTTCTTTTCACCCTTGAAGACTTGGACTGTATCCATTCGGATGATCAGGAGTACAAGGAGATAGTCCAGCAGATGGCTCTTCTCACTCACAGAGCCAAGAAGTTCTACAAGTGGATTGGAAGGAAGTTCCCCAACAATGGAGCTAGTGGAAAGTTTGGACTGGATAAAGGCAAAGTCAAGTGTTACAATTGTAACTTGATGGCCACTTTGCCAGGGAGTTTAAGGCACCATGAACAAATGGTGGCCAAGCACAATCCAAACCAAACTACACTAACAAAGCTACCCAGAATAAGAAGCCAAAGTAGCAAATTGTAGTTGTTATTGAAGAAGTAGGCTTTGACTGGAGCTTTCAGGTGGAAGATGCTTCTCCAAACCAAGCACTGATGGTAGATCATGATGAAGACAAGGTATTAGAACATCTCTGTACCCTGAATGCATTGTGACAGTTAACAGATAAAGGTCCTACAACTTAGAAATGAGATTTGATCTTGAGTCCTTAAACATCCTAAAAGCTGATTTTAGAAAGACTGAAAGTGATTATAAACTAAAGATAGAGGACTTAGAGGAAACCATTTCAGTTCTAAAACATGAGCATACAAATAATAGGACTCAAATCAAGGATCTCATAACTAAGCTGACTAAGTGATAGGATGAGCTTGTGATCAGCAAAGACAGGGCAAAAAAGGGTGTTCTTGAAGAAGAGACCTTCAAGAACATGATATCCTCATCCCTGCATAACAAGGTGTGCTATCAAAACAAGCAGGGACATGGATCTAATGAGATAACTCCTCCACACACAATCTTGTCTGTAAGATCACCTGGGTGTGGAACTTGTGAACATGAGCTTCCTCTCATAGTCCCCTAAGTGAAGAGGATTAAGAAGTGATAGTGACAAATTTCTCTTAGAAGGGTGAAGAGGAGGATTCTAAGAAGGGCCACTATCCTCTTGAGGAGAAGAAGAAGACTGTGATGCCCAAGTCTATGAGAAAGAACTTGACCAGAAAGAGCAAGAGAAAAGCTAGGAAGGCTCAAAAGATCAAGGCTACTTTTGACTCTAAGCAAAAACAAGTTTTTATCTATATAGTGTTTGAAGTAGTGAAGAATGAAGACATCAACCTAAACTCTACTCCCAAGAGTTCTGGTTTATGTTCAAATCATCTCAGCACCAAGAAGAAGGCTGATATGTTATATACCACTACTACACACCCTGGACCATCCAACTCCAAAAGCAGGTCTTAGCCCAAAAGAACTATCTCAGCATCTGCAAAGATGAAGGTGGAGAAGGGATGTGATCAAAGTTAGTCTTGTTCTCAGCAGAAGGCTCTTGGGAAGAAGAAAATGGAATGTGTCATGTGTGAAAGTACTTCTCATCTTGCTAAGGATTGTCCATACAATCCAAGAGGTACTCTTCATATGACCAGAAAAAACACTTCCAGGAGTTCCAAGAAGATTCCAGCTTCAGAAGTAAAATCTGTTTCCTTCGAAAGCTCCAAAACAAAGAAGAAGGCAAGTGCAAATTTGCCTTTGGAAGAAAAATTGGTCTTGAAAGCAAGGAATACTTCCGAAGCATTGAAGTCTGCTGTAGTTTGCACACTCTTCCGAATGTCCAATCATCAAAACTTCCAAAGTTTCAAAAGCTTTCGAAGTATTGAAGGTCAAGTCCAAACTTGCAAAGGTGGCATGGAAGTCAAAGAAAGACCAAGTGACCTAATGTTCTCCATCAACAACAGCTCAAGATCCTCAAAGCACAACTATAGGACCTATTACTGTTGCATTACTTTCTACTTCTTTTAGTGAGCCCAAGACAAGCAAGGCTTGGGTTTCCAAATGTATCCAATCATTTTCTTTGTGCAGGGTTAGTTGAAGACAAACAAAAATGTTTGGATCATAGACAATGGCTATTCTAGGCACATGACAGGCAACAGGTCACTACTCTAGAACTTTGAAAGGATTGATAGAGGACTAATTGCTTTTGAAGGAGATGAAGGTGGTTACATTTCTGGAAGGAGCAAGGTCACAAATGGTAAGCTCAGCATTGAAAAGATAAACTTTGTCAAGGAGCTTGGGTACAATCTTCTGAGTGTATCCCA